>JAQFZX010000105.1:0-95035 GCA_034682405.1 Hydroisotoma schaefferi
GAGGAGAACTGTGAGAGATGTGGGAATTGGTGAAGAAGAGGAGAACTGTGAGAGATGTGGGAATTGGTGAAGAAGAGAAGAACTGTGAGAGATGTGGGAGTTTGAAGAAGAGGAGAACTGTGAGAGATGTGGGAGTTTGAAGAAGAGGAGCACTGTGAGAGATGTGGGAATTGATGAAGAAGCGAACGGGGGAAGAGGAGAATTGTGAAAGAGGGATGGGAGGGTGAGGGAAGAGGGTAACTATGGAAGAGAGGAGGGTAGTTGGGAAAGGAGCGAACGGTGGAAGAGGGGTACTGAGGAGAGAGAGGGAAGGAGGAAGGAAGGTATGCCCGGTGGAATTGTAGCAGATGGATGATGAACTGGGGATGGGGGGATATTAAAATACTTGGGGAGCTGGCTAGCTTTCCTGGAGGTCTAGTTTATACTTATTGTCGCGTAAATAAACAATTGACTGATTACATTAAGACCTGTTCTGTGATAAACATAAGGAAAGGTCCCATAATATATTTTTACCTTGGTATTTCATCAGGAATAATTAATTCCCCAACCGAAGGTCCAGCATGAAATGCATCTTGCACCCTAAAACAATAATAGTCAATAATACACCATTTAAAAATGAATAATCAACCCTCTAGCAAGTTTCTAAACAACAAAACTACCTAAACTTCCATTAAAAATAATATTTTTATTAAAAAAAACCATCTTAATTCCCACCTATCTTGTTCACATTTCCTTGAAATGATTCGATGCTGCTGTTCAAGAACTGCAATATGTTCTTCCAATCCTATTCTGTGCCTGCGCTCCCGTTCCAAAGCCAACCGTAAGTCCATTGTTTCCCTTCTTAATTCAATAGTTTCACTCCTCGCCTCGTCACTATTAACACTATGTTCTGGTGACATACTCCCAATCCCTTCATCCGCAGACTCTAAAGCGCCTAAAAATAATCACAATTTAATAAAAACATAATCCAGTTTTTTTTCCTTAAAAAAAATCCCAAAACCAAACCAAAAAAACTCCAAATTACCATCAACTGTCTTCCTTCTTTTAGCAGCGCACGTGGGAGGATCTCCGGCCGGTGACTGCGGAGAAGAATAGGAAGTAGCAGAAGTTCCCGTACCCTCTCCCGTTCCTACCAAACGCTTCAATTGCGAATTTACCGTAACCAATTTATTTTTTTCTTGCATCAATTGGTAAATATATTCAGCCGTGTGTTGAAGAATTGCAGCCTGATGGAAACAAAACACCATTTTTTTAAAAAAAAACCCCTCAAATACTCAAAATCCTTTATAAAAATGGTCCATAACTGACTAATTGCAATACCTTGCTTAATTTCTCCCCCTCGTGGTGAGGTAAAAGGTTTCTTAATCCTGCAAAGCCTGCATTGATGCTTTGCATTCTTCTTCGCTCATTCGAATTAGCAATCTCTCTCCTCAGCCTTTTATCCTGTTCCATCCCGGAATCTTCCCCTATTCAACTCTAGATTTTTAATTCTGTTGTTTTTTTTTAAAAAAAATCCCTTATTTTTAAAAAAAAGTAGGTCTGTGAGTTTTATTTTTTTGTAGGAATAGTTGTAGTTTGGATGAAACAACTGATTGCTCGTCCGGGCGGCTAGTATCAGCAGGCGGAGCAGACCATACTTTTGTTCCAGCAGGGACACCACAAACAAGCACTAGCGCTAGTCTCGCTATATCTCATCACCACCAGAAGAACCAGACCACCACACCACCAAGTCCTCTACGTCTTCTACCTACTATTCCATCCACAATTACGAGACATAGTGGAAGAAGACTCATCACTTGGGCTTATTTGGGTATAAAAAAACCTTGATCCCGCATGTGTGTAGGGTATAGTGGTATGGGACTATCGTTCAAGCCATTTGAATAAGTAGAATGGCTCTTTTCAGGGAAAAAAATGAATAAAAATATGTATGAGTTTCATCCGGCAAGGATCAAGAGAGGTTTGGGGGCGAAGTGGTGTTTATTTGGACGCTTATAAGCGTTTTTTTTAGAAGGGGGCCGTGTAGGATGCTTTATGGGAAAGGGTTACGGAAACGTGACATGAAGTATGGTTGGTATTTCTAAAATAGACCCCCATCCATCCTGGTATAATGTCCGACTAGCTACTAGCTAGCGTGTCGGTGTTTGTAGGATTTTTAATTTTTCCTTGAAAGTAATAATTCGAAGTTTCGGGAAATACGGTATCCGGAAATTGGATGGTGATTAATTAGAGATGTTCTGTAGGATTCTGATGAAATCCGATCGGAGTTTACGCCTTGTGATTTTCTATGGTATTTTTTAGTATTTAAGAATGTTTACTTTAAGAGTAGCAGTGTTTGGTTTGTCATGATGACTAAATGGAAGGTCAGCAAGGGGCTGCTATTTTCAGTAATAACATTTTATGAATGGATGCTACGAAGGATTTACACTACTATATTATTTGGTTTTGAATAAGGGAATGTTAGGTTTTTATCATCGGTGGAATTTTATTGAATGGAAAGTATTACGAAGCATCATCTTTTACAAAGATAAAAACAGCGGTGATCTGACAAATTCTAATTATATTACCATATTATATGGATGAACATTATTACAAACATCGGCAAGGAGCACTTTAGACATAAATTCCAACCCAAAGTAACAGAAATAAAAGACCGAATCCCATAAATGACGCTGCGACAGTGGCTATGACCAGTTCTTTGAATAACGCTCTAGTTTTCTTGGTAGCTGTAACTTCATAGACGAAAAACCATGCGGTGAAAAATATACCGATGCCCAAAAGGATGAGTGTGAGATGAGGAAATATCGCCGGAAGTACCGGAGATACGTACCGCGTCATGGACTCCAACTTGACCTGTGTGATTCATATTAATCATTTAAATAAACTTAATCAATCCAATTCAATTTATGGACGATTCAAACTTCTAACTTACCATTTCGCCGAGATTTAAATACTTTTTCAAAAATATTATTGTCAATTTCAGTCAAAGAAAGGAAGGCAGGGTGGGGTAGCTGGTTGTTACAATTAGGCTGGTATCTTTCCTGGAAACGGAAGCAAATCTCATTAAAAATATGCCATATATTGTGTACCTTGCATTGCATACGGGTTCGTTCGTCGTCCGTCGTTTCTTCCTTCCAATAACTACTCTAATTACTCTAACAACGCGACAACTACCGGCACAATCCTCTCTTCTTCCAATTAATCATCTTTTTTGGTATTTTTTTTATCATTTTTTAAAGACAGTAATACATAGCCCCCTTTTTACTTACTTTTGACGTTTGAGAAACGAAAACTGACAGGTCTCCTCTTCGTTTTAAAATGTTTTTTCTTTTGAACTGCACACAGTTCTGTTGAGGTTTTTGGAATGTATGTAGTATTCTGTAGGAGTTCATACTCTTTTCTGCTTCTCGGTCGAGTCCTCTTCTGGATTTATTGGATAAAACACGTGCAGTTTTATTTACAGTTGTTAGAGCACACTTCCCTGTTTTTACTCCAATTGATACTTCCAATAACCGTTCCAGTTACATGCTTTTTATAAGCGTTTTTGAACGGGTATGGTTCAATCCATGATAGGCATTGTCGCAACCACTGGGGGTACGACACGAGGTACTTTGTACCCCCTTGAATTTCCACATAGGCCCTATCCTTTACATGTTAAGCAGACCCCGCCCAACCCCATTAAGCCACACCCCTTCATATCCTTTTATGCATTTGTACCCCTGGTACCCCATCGTGGTTAAATGCCTCGTGGCATTCCAATCAAACGCCATCATCAAATTCTCAACTTTTAATAATTTCCAAAATCTAGTTTATTCGTCTATTTGATCCCTACAAATGGAACGTATCTCAATGTGTGAATGAAAATGGTTATATTCCGATTATACTGAGGTTATTTCAATCTAATTAAACCCAGAAACCCTTTTACCTCATTTTTTTAAACTTCTAGTCTCTCTCTGTTACGTCGGGGTTATGCTATTTCTTAGCATAAGATTATGTATGTTGAAAGCAATAGGGCCCTCTTGAACTTTTGAAACCTGACTTAAGTATTCATTTTATTATGTGCTATTTTACTTGTGATGTGAGCCAATGTAGTCTTGAGATCTTTTAAAATCATTTGATTTCTGTCGAACAGTTTTTCTTTAATTTTCCGTTATTTTTATGAATTTTGACGGAAGTGAAACATATCTAAATAACAAAACTATCATGGCTTGTTCAATTGTTAATGTTTTAAAGCTTAGCTTACCATTTTTATTAAAACGCGGAATTATACGCGAAAGTAAAATGTAAACAGTGTGTCCGTCTTTAGGAGACACATTGCGGCTTTACCCATCTGCCCATCATATAGCGATGTCCAACTTCGTAACGGGATCGGGAAATTAAAGGGAACATAATTCATCAAAATTTGACTAAAAAATGTGACGCGTTTTGGTTTGGTTTCGTCACTAACTTTCATGAATGCGTATATAATTGCTATCTCAACGTCTCTGTTAATGCTAGTATGTAGTTAGCTTATCGTTGCTGAGTGATTTATGAGTTTGGGCTTGTTCTAAGCGTGTTTATTATCTTTATATGCTTGCCGATATTAGGTATTGTAAGCAAATGGTGCAACATTGAAGTAGCGTAATTAATAATGGACGAACTTCCAAACTGAGATTATGGCAAGAGAAATTCCAGCGTTGCGTTGTTAGATAATGAGACTGAGTACACATGATAGTGACACTAAGTTTTAATTAATACTATACTTGCTGCCAGTTGTGTGCGGTTACTGATGGAGTACTGATATTGATTTTTATTATAGACCTCCATAACGTCCATGTTCCTCCGATGTGATCAATCGTGTCACAGGCCCAAAACTACTTGTCTTTCTCCGTCTCACCTTTTCTCCTCTGGGCCTTGGACGTCTCACTTTTTTCAAACACTATCAGAGTTAGGATTATGCATTTAATATTAGTTTAGATCGGTGTTTTGCTTTCTCAACTTGCGTACTTTGGGTAATTTTGCATGGTAAGTAATTCATCATTTTGCAAATTCTAAAGCCAATACGCTTGTTTACATATTAATCATTCATTTTGAATAGATTGAGCTGCAAACAATTCTAACTAGTTCTGCATGTGAACATTAAAATTCAAAGACGAATAAGTAATTTTATGAAGGCCTTCACGATAATGTCTACTTGCCATGTTTCTCCCACTTCAATCAGTCCCTCATCACTTCTCTTGAGCTGAATAAGTCAATCGAGCAACAAATGCATGGAACTCAATCTCGAATCTCACACCTTTACTTCATCAATCCCAATCAATGAAACCTCGATCTAGTTTCACAACTCCAAAGATATAACATTCAGGGAAATCAAAATGTCAGTTTACATGGCTAGATGCAGTGATACAAAAACCTTCTGTCCAGAACTGGAGGGGGTAATCGTACTGGAGATGAACGTTTATTGTTTCTAGGAAAGTAACATAAACGCAAGGCGTATTTTTTCTTTACACTAACAGCCAAAAGGTACTTTATGAAAGCTGTGGCTACTAATGTAGAATCGTGAAGCCATCTGCTTTGATTATTGAATTTTATCGCAGATATAATATTTGAAAGGAGTTCAGTTATCCAATTCACTTTGTATAGTAGCTTGCTGCATACTAAATTGAGTTGTCGAATCCGTTGCGTGGTACGATCAAGAGCTAAACTCTTAAATGCTTCTGCTAGCAGTTTGCAATTTAAACGCTGGAGGATTTCAATGGATTCATGAGAGTTGGATGCTTTGCTACTGTAGAAAAAAAACTAAGGAAAAGTCGTGTCAAGACTAACAAACTTCTGTGTCAAAATTTTCAAAATGCATTGATGAGATAACCATTGGTGACTTGGCAGAGTTGAATTCTGAGCAGAAGATTTCCATTCTGACCCTATGGAATCAGAAGAAAGTGAAACAAAAGTAAGGCTAATATTGTCAATAAGATTTTATTTTTTACTTCATCGTCAAAATCGTCATCATTTCATCATGTTACATGCACCATTTAAACTTATGATTTTGAGTAACACATTACTAAGTTTCGAATCAGCAAAATCCCGAAGAGCATCCACTTTAAAGAACAATAAGCGCAATGCTTAAACAATGTCTACTATCAAATTCTTGAACTGTCCCTTTAATCTTTTTAAATTCGATTAAAGCTTTAGTCTTTCGATGGAAATCACTGCTTCTTACTGAATACCGTTCTTTAGACAACAAATATATCAATCTCTACATCTGAGATTTCGTACAACACCCACCCATGAGTCTAATTCGAATGCTTCACGCATCAATAGCAGCCTTTTCCGGGTACATAAGCTAAGATACAGAAATCAATTACATGCAGACAACTTTGCATGGCTAAGCTAGTTTTGTACGGCACCTTTTTCGGTTAGTAGTTTCAAACACTATGCAAAGCTCATACCACGTAGGCGTGTAGATTTCATTAACCGTAATACTATGCAGATGTGACGTCATAGATAAAGCTTCATGCTCTTTTTACTTTAATAAATTTCTACGATGATCCAGCCAGCTCAATGAATGACCCATGAATTGTGTTTGAATCTGGAACCTCCATCATAATTTAGTTCACAAGAATACGGTTTTCGAATTTTTTTTTCCCCTAAGTCGCCATTTTATCCAGCGTCCAGCCTCATTTTATTGTATTCCACGAGGTTCTGGGAGCTTAGACTGGACGGTACGGTGAGAACAATCAGTTCTTAGACATTTATTCTCAACTTAAAAAATTCGCAGACATCTCCCTAACAAGTTCCAAAGGGAGATGGATTACAAACTTATAAAACAGAAAAGGCTTGTGTTTTAGTGTACCAGCTAAATAGGAATGCTCAACAGATTGTTAGTCATATTGTCTTTTTAGACAGACACCTTATTACTAAAGGGAAAGGGATGGAGCCAAAACTACGGAGAAACTAGAGTATTTCGAAATAATGTGAGAAATATGTAGGAATTGAGAGAGCTGAATAAGTTTATGTCTCCAGTTTTTTTCAAACCCCTTGGCCTTTTCTCTAGCCGCAGCCCTGTAGTAAAAGCGCAAAGCAACAAAACCTTTATTGTACAACTATTGGTATGAGGTTTTTGGATATAACTCTGTTAGTTATTTTTAAAGTAGAATTATACATTTCATAAATTTACGAGTGACGCCAAGATGTCAAAAAATAAACGGAATAGTTTGGGAGCCGTCGCAGGGAAATGACTTAAGGAAGCCATAGTACTACCTTTGTTTTATCAGCAGCCGGAGTATTATAATATGAATATGAATAGACGAGCCAAGTGAACTACACTCGGAAAGCATTATTAAGCGGTGTCAAAGCTGAAAAGTAGCAGGCAGAAAATAAATTGACAATTTGTGCAATGGGATTGCTCTAGTTTTTACGTTCTTTCCAATCTGAATTTTTTTTTCAAATGCGCAATCCCCTATCAAAAAAACTGAATATCTCTTTCTATACCACATCAGCTCATCTTTACTTGCAAAAGTTCTCATATGAAATCGCTTTCTCTGCTTCCATCATGACTTTCTGTGTGTTATTCTTCCATACATTTCAGAAGTAGAGGCTGCTCTGTACAAGTATTGGTAGTACTAATCCTCTCGCAGCGTTTCGTCCCCACCACCAGCAGCCAAAAACTGACTAGCTTGACGTCAGGATTTTGCTATATATTCCTTCTGCCCGACTTTTCACACCCTCATACTATTTTATATTCTCACCGGCGCTCAAAGCCTCCAAAACATATTTCTTCATTACACGATTACTCCCTTTCTCGGCCGTTTCACCCCCATTCTAGTTGTTCATAAAAAGAGTTTCGATTAATTTCGTTCGACTCATTTCCCGTCAACTCTCTCTCTCTCTCTCTCTCCAAGTCTTCTTTCTAAATCATTAAAGTAGAGGGTCTGGTACTGCAAACGTTCAGAATACCCCGTCACACCGGATAAACGCTTACCGACGAACCCTTTGTATCACTTTCCCGTAAAAGGATCATCAACGTCTCACTTTCACTCTTCATAACCCAAAACTAGCTCTACTTCAACCCGGCCAGGCCAGCCGAATCGTTTATTGTCTGCTGCATCGCCTTCCAGCTCAACCTTCCAACCCTCGTTGAAGTCAACAGGTTTGTTCAATCAAAGTATTGAAGTCACCGTCAGATAGGTTCAAGTCTTTGAGTCCCTCCCCAAAGAATATTTTGACGGAAGAGCCTTTCTCAGGTAGGCATTTCTCTCATGCTCATTTTAATACTTTAATGCTAGCTAATGTTTTGTGCTGCTGTGTGCGAAGGTAATTAATCAGCGACCAGACAGATAATTAATGCTGTAAAAATAAGAAAAACTTCCAGTTGATCTTTGCTGAACTGGAGCATCTATTGGTAAAGGTCAACTTTTAAGTACGGGCAGCATAGGTTAGGTTTAGAAATATTGAGTGTCCTTGTCATCTTTTGAATGCCATGCAGATGAAGAAGGATTTCAGAGCTTATATAAGTTTTACCTTTGAACTTATCATTAGCAAGTTTTGTTTCCGGAGAAGCGTCATTAAGCTTTAAAGCTGCTCTTGAAGTGGTGATGGTACAATATATATTCATATTGATTTGAGCTTAAATAATAAAATAGTTAGGTTTGATGTTGCGCTGCGGTTTCTGGTTATTATATGAAAACATCTATCGTTTAAGCCTTCTTTGGGTAGGCGTTGGGCAGATCATGGGGAAACGGTAAGAAGCAAAACTTGGTTAGGGTGAGTTTGTTCGTCCAATCCACCCACACTCGACTTTCCTTTGTTAAAACTAAGAAGTATTTTCGAGTCGTCATTCATTTTCAATAATCAAGTATTTACTGCTGAAAGTTGGATGGAAGGAACCCACGAAGGGAGGCGAGCACCCAATTTTTTAATCGTATTTATTAAAATGTTCTCTTTACTATACATCGCACTAATTTGATTTTTTCACTTCGTAAAAAGAAAGCATGCAATGCATGTGCTGTGCAGCTAACTTCAAATTATGTTCAGATCCTCTGGTAAAAAACTTTATTCCACCCAACCTAGTTTTACATGCATCAAAAAATAGGAAGCATATACAGAATAAGATATAATATTAATACTGCGTTTTGAACTTCGGACAGAGCATAGGGATGAAGTCTAACTATCCCAGTTTGTGGATTTTTCACGCAACAATTGGTTTGCTGATGCTGAGGTAGAAGTTAAAAATGTGGTATTATTGTGCTGGGAAGAAAATAAGCAGTACTTATTGTATTCTGTTACGTTCAGAATTTATTTCATCAACTAGGGTAAAAAGTTTCCATAGAATAGCCAAACAGTAACACGGAAATTTTCAGCACGACTTTTCCCACTAACTTCATGAATAACGCCTTTTCTCTGATTTCTCAATCTCATGAAATCTGTTGTATTCCTGTAACCGTGCAGTGTATTTTTAACTACGTATTGTCAGATTCATCATTCCTTTATTCAGACCTTGTTAGCATTTCACATAGATACTAAATCTCATTAAAAACCAATTTAAAGATTGTAATGAAGGTTATCTCCTTCATTTTTTTTATAATCACGTCTCTTGTTCAGTTTTAATTAGTCAGTAAATTTGCAGATTTTATGAAATTAGAATTATAAAAATCTACAGACCATTGCCACAGCCAAGTACAGGTCCGGCAATTTAACTTCATATCGTATACCCATACGATATGAAGTTACATGACCGTGGTTGTAAATAAAGGGAAATAGTGAATGTGTCGTATTTGGTGGGATGGAAGATTCTACTACTAATACAAGTTGTATTATTCAACTAGTGACACATTCTCATTCACGGAGAGATAAAAAAAGAAAAAAGGACTTTCTCCTAGAATTTCTTCATGACATACATACAATTGAATGTTTCTCAAAGCTTCTTGTAATCTGACCATTGTCGGATAATCTTACGCTTTCAAAGTCTAGCAGTTGTGGGCTTTTTTCGTAGTATTAGTTGGCTAGGCTTTAAAAACGAAGGGTAGATCTGGGAGGATAGATTTGTAGAGTTCGTTTGCAGTTGTAATTTTTCTATATGTGGTTTCATCATTCGCATCATGATGTCCATTGCTATAAAGATCATATTTAAGCAAAGAATGGTGAACAAGGTGCTTAGCTTGGAAATGCTAAGTTCCTATCGTGCATTGATTTGATATGTGATTCTCACTGAAAATTGTGTTAGAGATCGATAGCAGTAGACATAAAATCTTTTCGTTTCGTAGAATCTCAGGCATAATACCTTAGCTCGACTTAAAAATCATCATCTCTTTCTAAATTTGACGAACAAAGGGATTGCTTTCGATATTGCTTTCGAGTAAAGATCCTTTGAGTTTGCTAATAAGATAACTTTTAGAGGGGCCGTAACGGATATGATTCATTCGATTTAATTTCAAACAGCTAAGCCGATAAATAGCATAAGATTAACGATTTAACCTAACATTGAGAGAAACGAGATTGTGCAAAATACCTTATCTTTTGATCTCATTTCTTGGCTTAATAAATTAGTTCAAGTAAGGTTTTATACAGATGAGATTTATGTCGCTTCAGCCCTTAAGATATTATCAGCTTACAAACTATTACACTAGGGGAAAGTCATCACTGCTAAGATGTAAAAGCCAAGCATAGATTTGAAAAATAGCAAATGATAACGCATATATGTATGCTTGCTCTAGTTACATTTGTATTTGAAAATCATTACCGATTTAAAATGTTTTGTTAAGGTTTAAATTTATGAACCATTAAAATAATGAACGTTTAAAATGGAGTGAAGGTAATTTGTTGTCACTCTTTGCAAAGAATTGTGTAGAGAAAGACGTATGTCTGTGTTGTTTGTAAGAGTAAGAAATAGCTGTCATCTTTATCATTTCCTAAATGGAATAAAATTTTACCGTCGATGTTCGAACCGATGGCTTTTCGTAATGTCAAAATGTCAAGTCGTCACTCACACACTAATAAGATCAAATTATGGAGCATTATTCTCGTATTTCTCTGAACCTTGAACAAATTCGAAATATGCCTGAAATACTCACATTTCATTTCCGACTTTAATTCTTCCTGAAACGTTGTCAAATCTCTCTCAGCTCCGATTTTGCAAAACAGATATTGTATTCTCGCCCACGCCCATTTACAACATATTAAATTTGCCTGTGGAACACGATAAAATTATAATGCATGACTTGTACGATTGATGATGGTGTCATTTAGCATAAATCTGCTGGTACATTTACTGCTACATTAATGAATTCTGCTACTGTCAACTCTGGCCCCAAATTAGTTTCAGAAGCAGGTGTCAAAAAACCGTCACGACGTTCAAGTATGAATTGAACATTATACCATTCATGTTACCAAAGAACCTGCATACATCTTTTGTGCAACTTTATATCCAAAATAGCAATCATGCTTAATCATTGTCTGAAAACTAAGCAAAAAGCAATGTACGTCAGTATCAAGTGGTACACAACAACGTCCTATTTTTTCAATATTTCTGTCTCATAGATAAGGGAAAGCTTAGTATCCCATGATTTCAAAAAAATTACTCGTACTTTTATCAATTACAACTTCGTAAGGTTAAATGAATCTTTTTTTGTGGAAATATCATATTATGTAGGACGGAACAATAAGTTTATATTCTTTGAATCTGAAGCTGAACAGTTATAAACCAGTTAACCAGTTATTATCAAATCACTTGTTAAAAGTAAAAATTCCTAGCGTTCCTAAGCAAAGTAATGTAGAGTTATGTATCCACAGACGGATAGCGATGATTGTTTCTATTCGTTTGCGGAGTAAATGTTAGAGTTTGATTTGATTTCAAACTTTTTGTTAGATCAACCAGTAACTTTAAGGATGAATCTACAAACTTTCTCCAACCACTCTAAATAAACTCTATACTGAATACTAAATTCCCCTCTTCACCCACAGGTAATGTTATGCCTCTAAAAATATCGAGTTTTCGTACTTTTCACTCAACATACGAAACCTAACTGAAGCAAGCATATTTAAGTTTTAATTCCACTCAATGTACTTAATTGGCTACACATCCAGTTCTAGATGTTTTTTGTTACTAAATAAGGCCCACTCAAGAGATTTTTCTAAAGAATTTATCGAATCTAAATATAACTTTTACAGTGTAGGATAACTCTTTCTGAAGTTATTACTAAACAACTATTGCAAATTGATTAGTTTAGATTACTATGTGGTTGTCAATACGAAAAAAAGTCCGTATAGAGTTATGCATAGAGGGCAAGAAAGAAACACTCAAAATTTTAATTACATTTGTAACAATTAGTTTATGAACTAATTTCTCACTTTTTCATGCACACTTTTTGGAAAACAAAGGAATCAATAATATTTTTGAAAGGTACTTGAAAAATATTCCCAGAACTGAAAACAAAATGCTGACTTAGGATACAAGGAGCATAAAAATTAACACATATTAATAAAACTGAATTAAAAGAAAGTTATGTCTTGTAGATATTCTAGAAATGTCAAAAGAAGTAGAACACATTTATGCTTATTTGATTTGATTTGATAAGATTTATTCAGACTTATTTTCTTCATGCTTTATAAATTCAAGATAAGAGTCAATCCCCAAAACAAAGGGAAATATTTTACCTTAAATTGTATGCTTTTTTTTAAATGGGCTTATGGCTCAATTTTCCTTCGAGTTTGAGATCAGAAATGAACAAAATAAACCGTTGTAAACGGGCGTAACGAAGGCTTGCGTGGGGTACTGGAGGCAAGTTGAGACATTTTGTCGGTTTAATCCGAGTCGGGCCCATCAGTTTAGTTGGGTTGACTACGTTCAGGGGGTTGATTTTTGGTCTTAGTTCATTTAGCATGGTGTTTGTTGGTTTAATTTGTTGTCGACTAAATGACTTCAAAGCAATTACTGCTCATTATTCTGTAGCGCACATGGGGATAGTTATTTGCGGCCTTTTAGGGTTTTACTGCTGAGGTATTAACGGGAGCCTAATAATAATAGTAAACCATGGCATGGGCTGTGAGGTGGTCGCAAGAACAGTCCCAAAAATAAGGCCGGCTGGGATGTTGGGGGCAAGTTGAGGCATTTTGTGGTGGGGTTAAGTCAAGATATTTGGGATGTTGGGGGCAAGTTGTGACATTTGGAATGTTGAGGGCACTTTGAGACATTTGGGATGTTGGGGAAATGTGAGAAATTTTTTAGGTTGTATGAAGTTGTCGAGGTTGTGGGTACCATTTGGTAGTAGAATCTCACAATGCCCCATATGACCTTCGCAAGGTCATAAAGTTTGACCAAGGTCAGTGGGGGTGCCCAAATACGGTCGAATGAAGTTGTTGTAGTAGTGCGTTTCATTTGGTATTAGAGTTTCACCCTGCCCCATTATGACCTTGTCAAGGTCCTGAGTGTCTCGAAACCTCATATACCGTTATCCGAAAACAGAAGTTAAAAAAGTGCAACGGTTCGAAAGTTATCGCTCGGACGGACAGACGGAGCGACAGAGCATTGACATAAAGGCTTTGCTGCGCAAGCCTTAATAAGCAAATGTCAAGAGAAAGCCATTCCAACGTCTGATTTAAAGTTCACTAATTTATTATTATTAAAGTACAAGCTCACTCTTCATATGTTATATAAGCTAACAAAAATTCAACTCTACTCATCTCACCTCATTTAAAGCGGTCACATTGGGCACCTTCCATTTATTTGATTCCTTCTGATCACAGCTCATCAGAGAATTTAACTTTTATTTGCTTCTTAATCTTTCATCAATTATGCATTATTCGTAAAATGCAACTTTGATAGCTGTCTCAGTATTCTGTTTTTTTTCAGTTTCATGGGTGGGTCACATCTCATTCTAGTAATAGTAAATGCCGTCCGGTATGTAGCGAACCATACGCAAAATACGAAAAGAAATCATCAATTATTTATTTCTCTGTCAAAATTAGTTCGATTTGATAAAGAAATACAAAGAAAAGCTTGACATTTATTTATGAACGACTGCCGTTTACCATCTACTTGAGGCTACAAATCAGTTGATTCCATGAATACACAAAAATAACTTGTTTAACTTTTATAGTATTAACAACTCAGCTTCTTTATGACTGATTGTAAAAGCAAAAATATAGTACGGACAGAGTGTGAGTAAGAGAGTTTTTTAACCTTATCAAAATCCTTTGATGTTTTAAATTTTACATCTAATTATTCCCGTAATGCAAAAGTTAACGAATGTTATCTCTAAATTGAATACTGAAAGCCTACACAGTCAAGACTAAACTGTACCCTTAACAACGCTCAGATAGTGAGAAACATATAAAAGATGCATTAAATCTTCAGAAGAATAAAAACATTTTCTCCGAGTAATTGAGTAAAAAACGCGTCACAAGAAACAAGTGAAACGGTAACTAAAAATCAGCATCTAAAGCAGCCACAGTAATCATAATTATAACTGCAAATCCGAATAAAAAAAATTCAGCACATATCTTTTTATAATCTTAGCAACTCCTAGATCCTAAATTACTTTGTGGTGGAGAACCTTTTCCTCGTTTTAAAAAAAAACGGTAGGCCAAGTTGTTTTTTAATTAAAGGAACCTAAACATTGGGTACGAAGTTAGTTTTTATTTGATACAATTCTGTTCTATCTTACGTTATCGCACTTGTATTCTTTATAAACCCAAACGGACTTACCGCACAGATTTTTATGCGGTAACGTGTAGAGCAAAGCATTTATTACTAGCAGAGATGAAGACTCTAAAACTCGACCAAACAAGGCTTTTAAACAAGAGCTCAGACAGTTGGAGTTGGGAGTGGGAAATGTATGGATAAAATTGAAGTGTGTTGGTATACTACTGACGCAGAGAAATGTTCCCATAGGAAATTGTACGGACGGACGGGCGATATCTTCAAGGAAAGGGTTCATTTTAAAACTGTCTACCTAAGGAAAGAAATAATATCATTGTTGAATCACCAATGCTATTCTATCCTCAATCATCCCTTCGGTATCCGCAGTAAGATTCATACCCCAAGCAGATAAATTATGGAATCAAAAAATATTATAGTAATCCAAAGTTGTTAGGGATACATAATTTTTTCTGGCTCAAATAATTGAATGCCAGATCGAGATGGATGGATTACCAGTTTGCCGCATAGAAGAAGATACTAGTCCTATTAAAATGTAAATATTAGCATGCATTTACACAGTAAATAATCCTTTGAGTCGGTCGCAAAGGGATTCAGTTCTGAGGAAGGGGAACGAAAGAATTTAAATAAAACTCTCTCAAATCCAACTTGTGTATCTCTCTCTTAGTCCCTCATGTATCCTTCCTTGTTCTTCTTTTATGCTCTTTTAATAAACATTTCTTCAACTCATTTACGTCTGACGCCAATGGATGGATTATATATCCGAAACGGTACGACTTTAATAAGCAGATAAGCATTTGTTTGATATTGACTGAGACATTTATATTGAAGTCCTTCGTATCTTAAGCTTACTATTCTAAAATGAGAAAACGATGTGAAAGCTACTTATGCGTGACTTGAAGAATGAATTTGGATATACCTCAGGTTGTTAGTATTCCTCGTGAAGAAATTAGAGGGTATCGTCTTAAATTTAATTTGACAATGGAATCAATGAATCTCAACTCTTTTACACGAAGAATTGCTTTCTCCTGTATTAGAAGTCGATACATTTTAGGTAACAAAGATATTGAGTCAAACGACGGGGAGCCTAGCCTCATACATCCGCAGTACAGTATTAACCTTTATTACAATTTATTCAATCAGAATGTTCACCGAAATGGGCATTGTTTAGAGTGACCCTACTTCTACCTTGCCTGCGTGCGTTTAATAGATTCTTTTTATTACCAATATTATATATTCATTACCTTTTATCTTGTGTGTGCCAGTTACTCGAAACTACTTTGGCTATCGTCGAACGACGAGTATTGCAGTCCGATAACCTTTGATTGCTTTCATAACCGTTTGAAAAGATCATTATATCTCTGACCTGCTGCTATTTATGATTTCATTTACATAAAACTACTACTGTAAATTATTTGCATAATTGATAACTTTATAAAGTTATGGCTTTACTGGCTGTATGTCTGTTTGTAAAGGATAAACCGTTCGGTACATTTACTTTATTTGGCAGCAAGCCTTGATAGCGAATGTCAGAAGGACTTTGATGAAGGCTTTGAAATGAGCAATTTATGACAATCCTGTCGCATTTTGAGAGCCTTGCCTTGACTAGCTTTTCCTTTCTTAACTGAGGCAACCTGTAGGCTAGGTTTAAAGCTTCTGAACGGACACAACATATACAATAAATGGTCGCTGCATAAAGTCATATTGAATTTATGATTCGTAGAGAATAAATCATTCAATACGGAAAGTAACAGGCTGAATAATATAATTTTATTCATTATTTTAGGAGAATTTTCAAACCCTTCATTCAAGAGGTTCCTGATAAAATGTAAATGCTTTTTTCAAACAAGATTGAACTAATCAGGTTTTAAACCAAGTATGCGAACATAAATAATACCATGATTATCATTTTAATGGAGGCCGCTGCGCTGTAAGAGCCCCTCATAATGTTATTTCCGAATCTGGGGATTAAACAACGGTTGCAATAGGATTGAATAGAAAGTTAGTTCATTGTGGTAACAGTACTGTGCAAGTGGTGGCTTTTATCAAGTACTTATATAGCTTTAATGACGTACGTACGGAGAGTATTTTGTCTCATTTCTGTCAGGCTAAGTGCGTAAAGAATGGTGTTGCCCAAAATGAAACGGGATGCAAAAGGGCGAAATCCCATCAAGCTGGAAGGTAATGCGTTAGGGCACTATTTTACTAACTGTTCCAATCTGCAATGAATCGAATCTACAGAGTGAAATTGTGGTTGGGTAAATGAGAACTTTAAAACAAATCCTGATACTTGTGATAGGGTTGACGGTTTTTTTCTTTCTCGAAATATACGCGGATGTATATAGTCAAATAATCATCGTTGGAGGAGTAGATATAAAGATATGTAGCTAGATATGTCGATCGTTATCTAAACAAATTCAACTTTCCATTGAAAGGATCAAGAATTTCTACTCAAGAATAGCGAAAGCAGTAGCATAAAAACTTAACGTTGAAAACATTAGTGGAAACAAAGAATCAATTTTATTTGACAAGAAACTATTGTCATTCTATAAACTTGATCCTTGAAACGATTGTTTGCTAAAATAGAAAACATCTTATTAGTTTTTTGTTATTTTAAAAATCAGACTAACTGTTAGCGTTTTTGAAATAAGTTTGCAACAATTTTCAGTTTAGCATTCGGATATTTTTGGCTCTTGATCCTTCGTTTTTAAATTAATGCCTACTTTGCATTCTCGACTTGAATCAAAAGCTTCAGCAACAACACTTCATACATAACCAATTAGGTCTGTCTAACTCTCAAAGCTATATGCTTTCATGTACAACTACAAAAATTGTAATGGTGTATTTTCAAATGACGTACTAATCGATTACTTTACTACGAATTCAAAGGAATGCTGCCAAGTACGTCATATCAAAGCTCTCGATAAATGATTTGATAATATAATGTCACCGAGAAACCAAGACCTGTGGGTCGTGGAACCAAATACAATAAGTTTTTAATACGAAATACACAATACGGAACTAAAAGGGACAGGGATTAATTTAATAGCATATCAATGAAAAAGTACAACTGGAGTTGCGTGGGGTGTTCAGAGAGATAGGCTGAATGAGCAGTGAAACTACTCGAGTAGTAGTCAGTTAGTCAGTTACCACAAGTAATATCTAACATCTAGACAGACAGGCAGTAATGCAACGGAGATTTACATAAGTTTCTATATCCTCTGTCGACCGAACACGTATACTTCATCTGTGGTTTTGTGGTCTACCATGTAAACTTAGAAGTACGCCAGATTGTATGAATGTGAGCATTCTGACTAGGTATCAATTAAGTGATTATTTCAGCCAGATGAGGTATAAATTCATTGGGTAAACCCTACGCTTCAGCCGGAAAGAAGAAAAGTTGAGACCCGTGAATACAGAAGTTGGTATAAAACTTTCTCTCTCTGGCAAGCGTTCTTGGATACTCATTCGTACTTTCATCTGTTGCTTTTGTGTCCTGTGGCAATTTCTTTGGCACTTTTCTTCCCCAACTTATCCAGCCACCCAACCAGTAGTGGTATTAGTAGAAGTATTATAGAAGGATAAGTGGTGTTATTCCAAACTCTAAACCAAACTCGATTTCTAGTTCAATGGGCTAAGTGATTCATTCTGATGGCTTAATTTCCTTGTTCTCCTTTCTCTTATAACAAGTTGGGCTTCCGAGTGATTAAAGTTCCTCGTCCGACTGTCACACATTTCACAATCCGCGTAGCATTATATATCCTAGATTCCAATCAGACTCATTTAGATTGTGAAAACTCTTTGAACTTCCAGGCCTGCTCCTTTTTTAACTTTTGCTCACCTCCTCTGTGACTAATGCGGTTCGGATTTAGGCAAGGATTAACTACTAATTTCCAAAATAATTCCTAAAACAATTCAAGTAGCCCCCTTTGGCCAGTTTTACCACGTTTAGGTTCAGTTAACAACGTCAAACATATTTTCTGTACTTTCTGATTCTGTACAAACAGATTGCTTAGTTTGAAATCTGTTTGAAAGCATTTCGTTAAGTAGTGTATACAGCAGTAGTTGATTATTATCCGTGCACATCAAGTTAAACAGTCAGTATTATATGTAGGTTTCTTTACATGCAATCGATACCGTGTACACATTTATCATAAAACTTTACCAAGGAACTTTGTGTCGTGCGTGTGGGTCATTTTGTGGAATATACATACGCAATTTTAGTGATGAGCAAAACTAACTGTGCGCGTTTAGCAAGCTGCATGAGAATAGAAGAATAAACAAGGAATAATGGAGTAAACTCTCAACGTCTGATACTTTTAGCAATACTGCGGCTGTGTTTTAAAATTCTAAGACGATTGACCTTCTATTTAACTAATAAAAGGTTGATTATAATTTTATGCTGAGATTTCTCATGAATTCCATTATTTCTACGTATTTGCGAACTCATGGTTTCATCAATATATTTATGTAACGTTGAATGAAAGCATTTCTCTTTCTCTCCCGACTGAGGAAATATTTTATTTCGGTGAATTTAAAACTTTAAAAATCGCATGCTTTTCATTGCTTTTCAGAAATACTATATTGAGAATGCAGCGTTCGTGTAGTACAACTGGGCCTCAAGTGATCCTACTACTCTTTCTGGGATCTTATGTGTGGGCTCGTCAACTATCAGACAACTACGAAATGGCCAGGTTACTTTACTCTTATCCAAGCTACTACAAGAGGTTGCCGTCATACGATTTTGGATTAGGGAAGCGTTCTTCGGTCGACGACGCTTCGAATGAAGATATCTCAGAATTGATGGACAGAGATTCAGTTAATATCCCTTACCCTTTTCTTGGACCTGGAAAAAGGAACCGAGCTTATGGATTCGGGCTAGGAAAAAGGTTAATGGAAAATGATTGGAAAGCCAGTGCTTTGACGCCTACATTCCGGTTTGCATAGCTCTCTTCTCTATTCTGTCTTTATTCTTTAAAATCCATTCTCTGGAAAGCCACTACTGCACTGTAACCTTTTTATAATTGAAATATTTATGGCATAGTATTTTTTTAAATTTATATTTTTTATAAATGACTAAACAAGGTTTATCGTTCAGAATTAGCTTCCAGTTTTTCATTAAGTGTTCATATTCTTGTACATTCTAGAATAGTGGCCGCTCGAATAGTGGCTCCCCTTAATTACTATTAAGTGTCCCATAAGCCTCCTTTAATTGTACGTTAAATTTGACCCCAAAAAAATGAAAAATTAATTAGTAGCCCGGACCTCTTGTTCGAGACAATACGGTATATGTAAATACTTCCTCATGCACATCACGTAACGTTCAATTTCTAAATAATAACATTTAAAAAAACAAAACCTCTATTATTTCCACGGTTAAGGCTCCGCTATTCGTATTTTGATAAAATGCACCCTCAACTTCCTCTTTTCTTAATCTTTAACCATTCATCCAGCTTATGTTTAATTCAAGAAAACAAAGTAGAAGAGAAAGCTCATATCATTCTTTAGACAAAACGCTTACTCATATTCCAAGCCCACATAATTTAGATATTCCATTCATTATTCCCAGCCTTCCAGTCCAGATAATGAATGAGTTTTCTTTAGATTTCTAAACTTGTTGCAAAGTATCATCTTCTTGTTTCACTATCCTTTGAGTGCTTTGAATGATAATTTCATAAATAAAAATGTCTATTTAACTTTCCATAGGCAAGAACGTCGATCAAAAATTTACTCTTTTGGGTTGGGCAAAAGGAGTCACGACATGTTGAACGAAGATTACGATGGAAGTCAACCCACTGCTGAAAGAAGGGCTAGTTCTCAACGACAATTTGCCTTTGGGTTGGGTAAACGAGATGTAAAGTCGAGTGGTGGGACTGCGGAATAAAATACTTGCATGTACACCTTTATGACTTTCACCACCACAAATTCAATGAAATGATAATACATTATTCCGTATTATACAAAACATCAAAATTCTACGTTAGTATACTTGTATTCTGATAACTATAGTGTTCAATGTCACTTTATTAAATATTATATTGCTGTTATCCCTTCTGGAAGAAATTGTGTACAGTTAAACTCTCAATATTCCCACGACATGACATTACAACTTCCAAGTTGAACTCTGACATCTCTACACATGAATTTATGGTTTTTTCTTTGACTACAGTGTCGAATTAGTATTACCTTCTTATAGATTGGAAAGTAGGAAGATGTTTGCATTTCAAATCATATTTCATTCAACTCTAATTAGCAACTAATCGTAGCAATTTTATCTTTTAAAGTTCAGGGTGGAATGAAAGGACTGCTGTTATAATAGCTGACGTATGCATACAGTTGCTTGAGTCTAATATATTTGTGATTTACATGATTAATTAGCGGGTAATGGACTAGATCTTATAAATCTATAGCTTAGGATTATGATTAGAGATAATTATTTAAAGAAAATTTCATTTCTCAATTTGTGAGCAAGATTGTAACTTGCTATTTGCAGTTATTCTCCAAAAATGGTTTAATCTAGACGAATGTTAAATGTAAAATATTATCTTGAATGCATTGTTTGAAAGATTTGTGGAATTAAGTGTATATTTAAAGTTACAATAAAACGACCCGTAGGGTTACTGTTATTAAGTCATGCAATGATATACCTTGCGATTATCCGTCTCGTTATCGGCTTATTCCAAGATAGCTATCGACTATTTAGTGTTTCCAGAAATCTTAGGCTTATTCGGCATACCTGAGAATTTTAGTAATTACTCGTTAAAGATTGCAGTGGCATATTTTATTGGATTTGCTGTGTTGTTTATACATGAGAGTTATTTTGCTTGGGATTATTTACCAGTTTTACCCATTTCGAAAACGTGTATGGGTGTATATGACCTCTTGTCAATTCGTATCCCATTTTATAGGGGAAAACATTTTTGAACTCCCCTTGATCTCGGATTGGGTTGGGATCCATTTTTTCTTAAATTCAAAAATAATTTTTCAATCTATTTAACAATTTTATTAATGAGATCTACCAATACAACGAGTTCGGTTGGATTGAATTAATCTAATAAGAACCCTCAGTTCATCCTCATGAAAACAAGCTTATAAAAATCAAAATAATTTTTCATCATTCCAAAAAAAAGAAACTTTTTCAATAGAATTTTATTCAACTCCATGGTGTTCTAATTTGTGTATTAGGTGTACATTTTTTGGATAAAAGCTAGAAAAACTTAGTGAAAAAGTAGAAAGACCAAAATTCATGACAAAATCAAATAGGAAACGCAAGGCGAAACCCCAAGCCAGAAAGCATGCATATCCACATATTCTTCCATCCACGTTGGATTTGGCGTCTCCTCTAAAACCAACTTTCGAGTTCGGTATTCTTTGTCTCTAAGAGTCGGATTCGGATGGTCCATGAATGAGACAAGATGATATTAATTAATCAACCCAGATAATAATGCGTAGTAGCAGAATCTAAATCTAAATCTGTGGGATTAGCAGAGCAAACTCGAACTTAAAAGTTAAAAATCCACTGCATAAACTAATATCCAAAATGCACCCGTTCGTTATCCGCTGATACAGTCATGTATTTATTTATACGCATAAGGTGAAGTGATTTAGAAAAAATGATGCCCCTTTTTGTTTTATGGATACGTCTCTCCGTTAATCTTATTACCGTGGAAAGACGATACTTACTGGTGAACATAGAATAAACCAGCTTAACTTACGCATCTAACCTTACCGTTTGGTTATTTATCATCCCTAACTTAACCACTTACCTATAAGGTTTATATGATGGGTTTTTATTTTTCTAACTCTCTACCTGGATTCGGTAGCATAAGCATACACAATAGGCCGCCCGCGCTAATTAAGCCGCACGTTAAAGAATAGAAATTCCATGTAAAACATGCTACAAAACTTCATTTTTTTTCATACATACGCCGCGGCCAATTGTCAAGGAATGCCGTGTCGACTAGGGCCCTATATCCCTAGCAAATATAATCCTCCTACCCCTCTACTAATCTCTGCGGCCTTATTCTGCATGGTTTTTGCAGTAATTTCCTTCTTTACTTACGCCTGTTTTTTTTACCATCTCAAATGACTAAATACCTTACTTTTACTTTCCAAATATAAAAATAAAAGATAATTACTTCTGAAATGCATGCATCAATAAATTACCATGGTTTTTTTATTAGCCCGGCATTTAATTTAATAGCTCCATCCAACCACCGTATAATTCCCTTTATATTTCCACGTTATAAATCAAAATTCTAATATTTTACTCTAGTAACTTCCCTCAATAAAATAGTGGCCCTGGAGGGGTATTAAAACGGTAAATACGGTTTTTATTTTAGAAAAACGTTATTTATTGTTTGTTTTTGGTGAGATACGAAGCTAGAGGGGTTATAATAATAATATAATAGAGAGAAATATAATAAATGAGAAACCGGTGTACTTAACAGAGGGAACTTCAAGCCCCGCTACCAATGACTTTGCACCAAATCAACTCTTCTCCTCCACTTCCACTCAATAATTATATTCTTTCCCTTCATTAAATTAAAAATTCGGCTCATCCGTTTATAAATTTGGAAAGTGATCAAAATACTGGATTTAAGGATTTTTAATCTCTCCGTTACTCCGTAAAAAGAACAAAAAGACGTCTTTTGTGGTTGAGGTGAGAAAGAGCAAAAGAAATGAACATATTTACTATTTAAAAAAAAAAACTGGAATATCCCTTTATCCGTTTTTATATTTTTAAAAACGGTGAGTTGATAAGTACCGTATTTCCCGTTTTAATTCCTCCCCCGAAATAATTCCCCCTCCGGTTTAATTCCCCCCGTACCTTTCCATGGTAATGGAATTAATTTCTAACTTTCCTTTACTTTTGAAGTAATAAAACCCCAGGGGAATTAAAACGGGAAATACGGTATTTTGGATTTTTGTGGTGGAAAGCTAATGATTGTTGATTAATTTTGTGTTTTTTTTATATAGAAGGTATTAAAGATGGTTCGAGAAGTGAGTACATATTTGCGGCGGATGGAGGGGAAGGCGGAAGGTGATCGAGCGTTTGCAGGGGAGTGGTCCCAGTTGGATGAATTGTATTCGAAACGACTCTGGCATCAATTGACCATCAAGCTGGCCGAGTTTATTAAGCATCCTGCCCTTCAACAGGACAAATTGCTGATTGATCTTCATGAAAACTTTATCAAGGATATTGACACTCGGTAAGATGGGATTGGATTTGTAAAAAAAATATATTAATCTACATGGGATTTAGGTTGGTGTATGAATGATAACTGTTTATTTACTGTTGCAGGATTAATGCTCTTTCTTTGATGGAAATGCTGGTAATTATTGTTCGGCAGTTTACTGATGCTGACGAGGCGTTGGACTTTTTAACCAAAAATGAAGCGAAAGTTAAGTCTAATGACGTTGCTTTGGCCTTGTGCTGGATTACTAAGGGAGAAATTGTCCTCGCTCAGAAAAAGGATGTTAAGCTAGCAAAGGTTTGTAGAGATGGGGAGTTAAAGGCTACGCTTTTATTTATTCTTAGGATAGTTAAGAAGGGGTTGTTGGGTTTTTATTTTAGAGTATTTTGGAAGAGGCTGACAACATTTTAAATCGAGTGGATGGAATATCTGCTGCTCATGGAAGATTCTTTTTGCTACAAAGTCGTCTTTACAAGGAAACGGATGATACAGCCCAATACTACAAAAGTGCCTTGAAATTTTTGGGATGCACAAAACTGAGCGATTTAACGACCACAGAGCAAAAGGAACATGCCAAAGATCTTTCCATTGCAGCTTTGGTCGGTGAAGGAATTTATAATTTCGGGGAACTTGTAAGCATACAATTTATAGGGAAATATTTATTTACGATTATGTAACATTGGTAGATCTGTTGGTTTTGTAACAAGTGTTGTTTTGTTTGAACATTTAGCTGGCGCATCCGGTGTTGAATTCTTTGAAGAGAACTGGTGATGAGTGGCTAATTAACTGCTTGAAAGCTTTCAATTCTGGCAATATTGGGGAATTTGATGCCCTTAAAAAGCATTGGTCTGTTGAGCCTACTTTGAAGAAACATGAAGGAGAATTAAGAACAAAAATCTTGCTGCTATGTCTGATGGAGGTACGTTGTATTCGCTAATTCATTTTTAGAATTTTGATGTATTTATGCCTACCGATGGTTTCATTCTGCTTTGTAATCTGTTAGATGACGTTTAAACGCCCAGCGACCATGAGGCAGTTATCATTCGAGGAAATAGCTACGGCGACCAATTTAAATGAGAAGAACGTTGAAGCTTTGGTTATGAAGGCTATCGCCAAAGGTTTGGTTGATGGAGATATTGATGAAATATCGAAGAAGGTTCATATGACGTGGGTTCAGCCTCGTGTATTGGATAGAGCTCAGGTTAGTATCGGATTTTTAAGACTTAGAGAATCTCGAGTGATTGGTTAATTAATTTAACAAAAATCTTATCAAATCTAGATTGGAACCATGATATCACGATTAGATGACTGGAAGAAGGAAATCAATCAGGTTGAAAAGTTGATGGAGGATAATGCCGAAGAAATTCTTCTTGTATAAAATTGTCAACTGTATTTAAGATTAACGTACTATACTTTGTTATAAAACCGTGTGTCTCTTTGTAATATTGTATGATTTCGTAAGTGAAATCAATTATGCATTGATTTGTTAAATAAAAACTGCTTAGAAACGTACATATGCCAAAACCCCAATTTTTTTTCTGATACCTAATATAGAGAGCTAGGAACTGAGAGTGGAACTATTGCGTCCACTTCAGAGAACTATGATAAACTTCTAAATCCTACTCGATTATCATTAACTCAATTTAATAGCATTTTTCAATCCCAATTACTATTTTCTCCTCTATTGCACTTGCACAGCCCTCATTCTGCTCATACCAAATTTTTAAACCCTACCCGTCAGTGCCCTATATAATCCTTGAATATAAATCAAGGTAATGAGAATTTTGAAAATACTTGTAATATCAAAAACTTTATTAAATGGACTTATAGTTTGTTGATGACATCATAAAATAAAGTTCAGTATCCTTGCTCAACTTTAAATTAATCGCAATGCTTTATGCCTCTGTTGAGATATGGAGTCATCAGAGATAATACACATGGAAGTATACACATGTAAGATTTCTGATAAACTATGGTGCGAGGTAGGCGTGTACGAAATGAGATGGAACAGATGGTCTATCTTCTAACTTGTCATACTCCAAGTAGAATTCTTTCGGTACCTTCCTCCAGCTGATAGGGTCAAAAAAGTAATACATGCCCCTCTCGTAAGTTGTCCCTTTATCGGAAGCATTTACCCCTGGCGCCCTTGTAATCCAGATTTTCTCTTCTTTGTGATACCTCCAATCACGGTTATACAACTCGGAAGCAGCTAGAACTTGAAGAACATCACCCGTGTATGTGTAGAAAAGATAAAACAAGAGTTCGTCTTTGTAGCGATTCATTTTTAAAGGAGCCAGTTTTTCTCTAAAAGTATAGAACGATTACGTTTGTTAGCATTAGTTAATTTAAACAGATAAGATTTTATAAGGATACCCCTTGCAGGTACTAAAACTACCTGATAGAATTAACAAATTCATGTCCATGGCGCAGCTGATCACTTATATTGTACTCTTGAGGGACACTGTACTCAATATCTTCAGCTCTGACAGGGCCTTCTCCCCAAGGTCCTCCAAAGCTAGGATACAGACTGTCAGTGGCATTAAGATTCAATCCCAAAGCCGTCAGATCGAAGCCCAATGCAAGTGATACTAAATTAGGATCCGTTTCTGCAACTCGAATAAACGACAACAACCCAACCATTCCGAACTGGTCATCCACCATACTCCCAGGAATATTTGTGACTCTCCCTAATAAAACATGCCCGACGTGTTATGGTCAAGTAAAGATGCATAAAAACGGCAATTAAAACTGTATAGTTATGCAACAAACCATCAGGAGAAGTAATGATCCCTCGCTTAGACATAGATGGTTTATCGAGAGAATTACTTCTAGCTTCTCCTAACTCCATTGATTGACTGTTGTTAGGTGTTATCTTTCCCGTAGAATCGTTGGATATAGAAGCTGTTGGGGCAGTACCTGGTAATGCTGGGAAGTCTTCAGAACTCATGGTGAACGCACTTGACTCGGAAACTGGCTGCTTCACCATACCTATTGAACAATTTAGAAATTCAACAACTGGAAATGATGGAATAGTTATTAAACGCTTGCACTTAAAGATTGCAAAAAATTACAGTTCTTTAATTTCCAAAAAAACTCTACCTAATATGAGGTAAAATCGAGCCAATCAAAACAGAATTGGTCTCCAATGCTCATGAGCTTTATTAATTCTTAGTTTATGTAGAAGTTAATTGTCCCATAAAATTTAAAAAGACAACTGCCAAATGGCCTACCATTGTATTTAACTGTCAACTATGATATTTACCTCCTTCTGAATGTTTTTAGAATGTAACTTTTACTGTTGTTTTTGAAAATGGTACCGGTACGGGACAATTAACTTGATAAACGGTAAAACTAATTTAAAAACTCCCAAATTAGATTTTTTTTAAACCGTTTAATACACGTAATAATTTTAAAATTGATCCGAATGATTTCAAAACCGTAAGCCCTCTTTTCAATATCCTACCGAAACCGACCTCTCCGCTTTCATTTACAAAAACTGAAATAAATGCCAAATGAATAATCTAACCATAAGGCTTCGCTGGCAGACTTTGATGGTACGAGTCCCCTCCTTGAGCGAGATTGCGACTTGTCAAAGAAGGAAATTCCGAAGGGTCCAGGATTGGAGGGTAGTGGTCCGAATTTCCAGGGAAGCCCACAGGTGCCCTTTGATTTCCCAGTCCTAATACTCCTCCTATCCCTGTTCCGGGCTGCACAGGGCTAATAATTTTACATTTTTTTTTACAAATACCCCATTTTAACCTCCCTTAATCCTACTTTACTACTTTCCAATCCGTAAAGTTACCCAATTCCAAGTCCCATCATCCTTCTATCACCATGGTGCCTAGACATGAAAGAGGGTCTTTGGTTAAGTGAAGCAACTGCAGATCCACCCTGAACTTGTTGCATTCCTCTACTAGGACTTAAGGGAGGCCCACTTATATTTGAAGGGTAAACTACAGGGTTAGCCCCACCAGCACTGTGACCAAACGTAGGCGTAGCATGACCTCCCATCGATCCCCCTCGAGACAACGACTGATTGGACATGATTAACAAATACTCCTCCAGCTCCAGATTATCAAGATTTCCAACACCTTTTTCTCAAAATTCACTATAAAAACACAAAAAAAACCATCCAATCAATCCAAAACAAATACAAATCTACAAAACAAACTAAAACATCCTCAATTCAATTCGAGCCGAGAGCAGTTTTAGAAAAACTAGTCCATTTCAAATAAAAAAAACCACTCACCCTCACTCCGTCCTCCTTCCTAGCCTAGGTACAAAGTAGAAACTGAGTTAATGACTATCCAAAAAAAAACGAAGGATTCTCTCAAAAAACGCTGATATTTCCCGACTTTGTAAACTGTTCTCCGTTAACAAACACAAACCTTGTTTTACACCAAAAAAACCTCAGAATTAATTTCCTAATCTCCTCTTTTTTTTTTTTTATTAAAGAAAAACCGTTTAAACTGAAACAACTCAAGTTAAACCTGTTTTAAAATGTGAACAATAATTAAATTGCTAAATCCACTGAAAAAACGACCCCCTTCGTTAGCTTTTCCCCCTTTGTTGTCAGTACAAAAAGTAGAATAGAGATCAATAAAAACAACTAAAGCCAACCCTTTCTTTCCAAGCAAAATCTACCCATCCAGCTAACTCATTTTTAACTTTCTGTAGAAAATAATTGTTTAAAGTTAAAAAAAAACCCAAAACTTTCCACAATTTTGGAGAGAGAGTAGTTTTGGTGAAACTGAGGAGGATTATTTGGTTTGGTTGGTTGGATTTTGGATTGTGTAGTTTTTTAAGTAGAAAAGTGTATTTGCGTGTATGCTTTTCTGCTCCTCTTTATTACTCCAACACAATTCGTTTCAAACTTGTGACAGTAAACCGCTTGTGTGTGGGACTCTACTTGGCCGACATCTACACCTTGTTGGTATAACTGAGTGAGTTCAGGGTCAGCTAACAACCAGCAGCACAAAATATTATCTTGGGTCTCCATATAAAAACCACGGGGGGTACGAGGCTACATTTGTACCCCATAGTTTTCAAATGTACCCCCTGAAATTTTGGATATCATTTACAAACATGTTAAGCGGGTCCCGCCCAGCCCTGCTGAGCCGTACCCCTTCATATCCTTAAATGCTATTTGTATTTGTACCCCCTTGTGGTTGTGCTGATGATAAAAACCAATGTATGCATGGACCAATTTGTAACCCCCAGGGTCAAGTTGGGTCATAAGGAATGAAGGAAAGCTGAATAGAGCCAGACTGATAATGATAAATCAGCGTAAAGTCTGGAGTCAGTGTGAGCTTTAGTGGAGTTGCAGTTGGTTGTGTGGATGGGTGTAAAATGAACGTTCCCTAAGCCTCATATCTTGTGCTTTTGGGGTTTTTTGTGATTGAGATAAGATTTGAATGGGTTTTAGGAGTTGAAGATAACGCTTCAAAAGACGAGTTATTGTTTCTCAGTGTAGAAATGCCAAATGCAAATCTTTAAATCTTTGTTTTTGAGTCGTCAAAATTTTAAGTTGTTTTAGAATGTGAAAATCTTCTGTGAAAAAACCTTCTGGAGTGCCCCTTGTCCTCCGTATACCTTGGATCGGTTTCATATCATAAGTTAAGCAAACCCCCAATCAAGATTCTGTTTAGTTTATGATTGGTATAACCATAGGGGGTACCAGGGGGTACAAATAGCATTAATGGATATGAAGGGGTGTGGCTTAGCAGGGCTTGGCGGGGCATGCTTAACTTGTGAAGGATAGGGCCTATCGGGAATTCCAGGGGTACATTAGAAAACTAGAGGGTTCATTCCGTTATCTTGAAAATCTTCAGTGAAAGTAAAATCTTTTAATTACTGGAAATCAAAAACGTAAAATAAACCACATCGATTTTGTTTGATAGATGATGAACTGCACTGCAAGTTCACGATGAACTATTGCAGTTGTCAAATAAATAAATGTACCTAATATCATCATCCTAATTTCGCATGGTTCTCTGAATCTGACTGAATTACGAAACTACCCAACACAAATCAATCAACCCAGTACTTTACGTACAACTTCTAACTCAGTTCTTCTTGGACATACCGTAATTTCCGGAAATAAAAAACTTTTAACATGGGCAAGATAGGGCGAATTAAAATTGTTAACATGGAAAGGTAGAGAGGAGTTATTCCCCGGGGAGATTAATTTCCGGAAATACGGTAGAAAGACAAAGAAATCCGCATAAAAACCCCCCGTTTCAGCATAATGCATACAATGCATACACAAATGATCTCCTACTTTGTCTATGTCCTGCATGCACTTCTTGTGCATTGCAGACTTTCCTTCCTTTCCACCCAGCAATATATTCGCACAGACAGACAGACAGACAGACCTGCAATTGGTGGACCAAACCCACCTAAAAAAGGTTGGCTAGATGCATCAAGCCCTTGCCGTCTATCTTTTGGGTATTTTTCAACCTGGTGGAAATGGTGAGTGAATGTTGGTTAAAAAAAAGAGAATAAAGTCATTCCATTTCCATCCAACTTGAGCATAAGAAATATACCTAGAGTTGGCATCATTTATTTACTGGTCCTTCTATCTACAACTACCGGGCCAAGCACGAGGTGTTTCCAGCCTTTTATCCCACTTTTACTCTTCTTTCTGACTCATTATTCATTCCCACATCCCACTTTATCTCTATAACACTAGTAAAAAAGACAGTTTTTACAGGTTTTTTTTTGTAATTTTTACTCCCACCATTTAAGCATTTTCTAAATTATAACAGGCATCTTTTTATTAAAAAAATATTGGACGAAGAGCGTTGACAAAAAAGGAAAAAAGGTATTGAATATAATTACCCTCTGAGCATTGTCCGTACTTTGGAATTGGATTGAATTTTACAATTTTTTAAAAACTCGATTTTTATTTTAGAATTTGAGATTTGATTTTAATTTTTTTGGTCTGATTTCAGCATTTAAAAAAGGACTTATTTGGGATCGGACCCTGGAAAAAGGTACTGGAGGGTTGAATCATGCCGTCAGCAAATCTAGTTGGGAAACTCATCGTAAACGAAACAGAGTTTATAAATGAGCCTATTAAGTACGCCCTCACCTCCATCGAACACAAGATAAGGAATCTAGAGAAGAGGAAAGTAAGGGTTATCTTTTTGGGGGTTATCTTTTTGGAGTTTTATTTTATAATATGAGGTGATGGGAACAGGGGAAGGGGGGGGCATGGCCGTTTAGAATGTGGGATTAATGGCTGATTTAATGATTGTAGGTTAAACTTGACCAGTATCGTAGTGAACAAGACCAGGGGAAGGAATTAAATGCGGATCAACTTGCTGCTGTTGCGAAGTATAGTGAAGTGATACAACAACTGGATTTTGCTCGAGATCTCGTCAAACACCTTACCCAAGTCCATAATGAGGCTAGGCGTATCATTAAAAAGGCACAGAAACGGGAGCAATTGGAAAAACAAGCGGCTGAAATGGCTAGAATCGAACAATTGTTTTTGTTCCAATCAATAGTCCGTCGAATGGTAGTGCAACAATGCAACTTTATTATTAGTTTTTTGTTAAAGTCATTTACTAATGTGGTTAATGGGGTGTGACTGCATGGGGTTTGGTTTGGTTTAGACAGAAGACGAGAAGATCATACAAGACTTTGTTGACAAATCTCCTGGAACTGTTGTAGTGACTCAGGAAGATTTTGATGCTTTAAATCTTCTAGCTGATGCACTAAATCTACATGAATTTCCTCCTAGGGCTAGTGATATGCATTCTTCTCCTTATAAGAGCCCTTTTAAGGAGGCTTCGCAGCATGCTGTGTGGCTATTAGGTATTATATTTAATGTTTATGTTGAATTAGCTCTATTGATAATTAATTCCTCCGGACTAAGCAATGAGTAGAACCAGGAAGAAGTAGTTATGACACTAGGTTGAACACCTAGCTCGTTTGATGTACTAGAGAAAAGCATCACTGCTTGGTTTATTGTGGGATGTTTTCAATGAGTAATTAACAGGGTTTGGTTTGCTTTACATTTTAGACGGGCGAGAGAAAGGAGGCTTTGGCAGGAAGAGCTACAAGGACCTTAAGGAGCTCTTGCTGGCACTTGCTAGTTCTAGATACTTTCTTTCTCGTCGCTTTATTTATACTTATCCGGTAGAACCCTCAAAACCAAAAGCTGTCGAAGCTCCAGTTGTTTGTGCACCACTGGTAGAAGAGTCTATTCCTGCTGAAAATGTTTCCATTCAGGTGAGATTAAAAATGGTTTATATTTTACTTAAGCAGACTGTAACCGTAGCAGTCAATAGTTTGGGTAACGGTTGGGTAATTCTTACTTGTAGGAGTCAACGTACAGCTTTCTTCAGGAGTCTCAAATCGATATAGAATCTCCTCATATGGATCCAGCTGTTGTAGCGGTATCATCTTTTATTCCGCCACCAATGGTGTCTACTAAGCCGGTGGATGTGCAAAGAAGTGCGTTCACTAATTCAGGTTCAAGTGGAAACAATAGGGATGCAGTTTCCATGGGAGATGCTATTTCAATTACACATACGACTGTTATTGACGATGAAATCAATCAATGGAGCGCACCACTAGGAACCCATTTCGCAAAAGGCGATTTGAAGCCTGCAATTGCCGATAATAGTTAGTTAAAATTCAATTAACCTTACTCTGTAGCCTTAATATTTTTTGTTGCCTAGTTTTTTTAAGTTGGCCGAGAATGTTTGGCCCTCGTTTTTTATGTTTTTGGATCTGATCACTTTTGTATTACAAATACTTTAAAAGACGGTTTGGATACTGCGTTGTTGTCCCGTGTAAGACTATCAGCATCTACATCGACCAGTATTTCCCATTTCAATCGACAAAATTTGATATTTTCTCATGTGTTCGATTATTTTACTTCAATTACCCTTCTTAAGCAGTCTTGTGATAGGTTCGATAATAATCTTGTTAATAGAACAACACGACCTTTCATTCAGCCTGTAAATTTACTCACAAGCACTCCTAACGAAAGTTCATTTCTTCCATTCTATCAAAATAGATAGCAGTTTCTTTACCTCTTGGCCCATTTGCAATAATCTAATTTCATTATTTTTTGTCATTAGTATTATTGATTGATTTATCTCGTCTGATTCGCACTCTTAGGTGATAATGCCAGTCATTCTCGTGGGAACTTCCGAGGTTTTCGAGGCGCACGATATAACCGTGGACGCGGTATAACTAATGGGTTTGGGCGAGGTGGTTCGCCAAGAGGATATCGTGGTCGCAACGGAGACTATCGAAATGAGTTTCCTAACACCGATAATCAAGGTTGGTAATTGATTTATATGGTCTTACCGTAACCAGCATATCTAGATATGCATCCTTGCTTTTAACCGTTCTATCTATCTTTCAATTGGCTGCACTCTTAAGGTGGGGCAGTAGTCCTATTTCCAGAAAAGAAACTAAAATGCATGTGTTTGTTATAGATTATCGAGTCTCTGGTCGTGGAAAAAGGGGATTTAGTAACGGCAATGGACAAAGCGAGTCTTCACCAGGATATTATCGGTGGGAATAGAGACCTCGTATCGGTAGTAACTTAACAGGCCTCCTCGCATGATGATCCTTGGATTCGCATCGTATGCCATGTAACTAACTATAAAATTGGACGTCTATTGAAATTTTTTGTATTCTCGCCTGATTCGCATATGCGTCAGAGCGCTTGCTTATTATAAATTCTTGTATCATAATTAATTATGAATGACTGTCTTGTACTGAAGCGCATTGTATCCAAGCGTACATGAATTTGTTTTCATATGGAAGCGGATGCTGAGAAATATTGAATAAAAGTACTCAGTATTTGAAAGTCAGCTTAATTTTGAGGCATTTTTGTTTTTGTACTGCATTGTTAACTCAGTCGGTCAGCCCTACCTTTTTACTCTCACCCAAAACGTTTGGGTTTCCAATTCAACGAATTCGATGAGGATGAGACTGTGTTCCTTTAATGAGTTTACTTAACATTTCCAAAACATTTTATTGCAGGTTGTATATCGCATTATCATGTTTAATATTGTTTGCTTTACTCAACTAAAACCCTATCCAGTAAGTTTTCTCAATTCTTATTCTATTTTGAATGAAAAATTTACAAAATGAGACGTATAAAACAGTTTAAATTGTGGAATGCAAAAAATTGTATCTCAAATGTATACTAAGACTATTATAACATTGCATTACAAGCATTATGCTAAGAGGAAGCTTCTCAGTGTACACTCTTTGGTTGTAATAATATTAAAAAAATTATAAAAATCAGAGTCATGATTCAATCTGTTCAAGGAATGGAATGAGCACTGTGTGAAGAGCTTAACGACGTTTGGCTAGTGTATTGGTAATGAGGTGGGTTAGCGTTGGTCACACCATATTCTTGCTGTTGAGAGAACACAGGATAAATAGGGCTGTATATCTTTGTATTGTCCTCTTCGGAATAGCCATTCCTCACCATTTCTTGAGCACCTTGATTCGATGAACTTTCATTATAACCATTGGAGCACCCTTGCTTATCTTTTGCGTCATTTTCGGACTCTTCATCCTCTTCAATTTCAACCCCATTCCCTTCGTCATTATCATTATTGCCGGAAGAAATATTATCCTCGTACAAAGCAAAACTACCTAGAATCTCTATAAGGGGTGTGGTGAAATCATCCTTGCTACCGGAGATCGAGGTCACCTCTTCGGAATCGCTATTTCGACCATTTATATTCGTCGCAAAGGAGTTGCAATACGTTGTTTTCTTTCGCTCAGGATACACACAACTTTGACTTCTTTGGTGACTTTTTCCATTACCGTTCGCTATTTCGTGAGCGTGCCCGTTCTCATGCAAACGAAGGCTTAGGTTTTTGGCTAGTTTCAGTCTTGTCAGGGGTGAGCGATCTTTCATTATATTGAAGCTGACCCTCGAACTCATGCTGCTGATTTCAGATAGCGTCTCAGAGCTAGCTAAAGGAACGGTTCCATCATATAATTTCAAGGGACCAAATATTTCCCGTAGGGTTGTTCCTAACTCGCTGCAATATGAACTTCCTGAACTGCTTTTTCGGCTGTGAGAGTTGACCACGAGAGTTTTGGCTGAAGGATGCTTCCCAATGTCTTTGAAGTAGTCCCAGCTAATTTTTACAGAGAAGAGGGTTTCACTGGAATTGGAGTCTCTGAGAGAGATGCAATCGTCACAGTCTTCACTGTCCACGGCGTCAAGTACCAATTCTGTGGGGGAGCTTAATTGTTCTATGGTTGAGGGGCATGGGACCTTTTCACTTAGACTTACGTCTGAAGCAAGTCTTGAAGACTGTTCGATTGCTTCCACAGTTCCGGAAGGAAGCTCATTTACCGTTGTTAGGGGTGATGCATTTTTGGCTAGAGTTCTCTGCGGTTTAGCTGGTCCATGGCTGGTGGTTACCTGAGGAAATTAAACATCTTTTAGAATTAAGGGTGCATGGAAGGACCACTCATTCCCATACTTAAATCATAGTTTAAATTATAAGTATGATTTTACAAACTCATGCGTAATTTTGTTGATTTTGCTGGTATATGAGAAACGTCGGATCATGCTTGCAGAAATAAATAAAGGAAGTGTTGGAACCCAGACAGACAGGAAGCAGCGTTTAGACAGGGGTTCCTGTCTTTACCCACTGCTAGGCTCGCACTTCGAGCAGGTCTAAAGTGTTGGTGAAACAAAAATAAAGCAAGCTAAACAAAGGTTCACATCACGTTAAGAATTACCCCTTCGAAATGCAAATAACTTCTAAACATTTATTATCGAAATATAGGTTAAAAAAACTTTGGATTTAGGAGGACAAATGGAACTGAATTTCATTACAGTTTTAAAGGTAAAATATTATTTTCTTCCTTCTGGAAGAACTTTAACTTTATAGGTTGCATACAAAACTGAAGGAAATCATAGTCCTATTAACAAGATGAACAGATAAATTCCGATTTTTCTACCGGTCTGTAATAAGTTCGCCGTAGTGAAAGTAAGCAAAAACATACTCTATCAAGGGCCCGGAGAACGTTGTCGGGCATATGATCCTGAATCATTCCTGGAGAGATAAGAACCTGACCGTAGTCCGTGTTCTCTGTCCAGATAGCTTGAAACACCGGCTCGCCCTTGCTCATTATCCTTCTAAAATAGTACAAATCATCTATTGAATGGACTGAAACGGTACACTTTGCGATAAATGGAAATATTCCATAATATAACGGTCCTAAAGCATTTGTATTCGTATTGTAAATGCAGCTACAGGGTGCATGTACAAAATTTTCATTTCTCACCTCCAAATCGACTCATATTTTATCCTTATCGCAAGCAGAGGCAAGAAAACAATATGAAATCAATTTAGCTTGAATTACATTAGTTGGATCATGCCCTTGATCAGTGGTTTAGATGTAAAGTATGCGACTAGCATTAAAGGTTGATATAAGCTTTTTTCATCATTGGTATAGTAGTAGATTGCAGAGAGAAAACATTTTCATTTTAACATATCTGAACCTGAAATGTATTAACTTGGCCTAATTTGAGTAATAAATAGTTGCTTTAATGTCAGACTTAGCCATGGCTTTTGCATTAATGAAATTAATAGTAAATAATAGCAATAACGGAATGGGCTAATTAATCTCTATACTCACTCGTCCTTCTTAGGATGATGCCGTACAATGTGCATAATCCGTCCTGGTGGGTACAGAGGTTGGTGCATTGTCATGGAGACAATGCTTTCGTTAGGACTTAGCAGGTCTTGATCCTGAATGGATCTTTGTGAGGCAGACGAACTCTCATTTTGTCTTGAAGGGGGATTCGCAAGCTCAATTTTCGAAGAATCGCTTCTCCGCATACATCGACAGCATTTTATTCCCGACATTATTGTTTGCCACTGATTAAACAGAACATATCTTAACCCACCATATCCTGAATATTAGTTGAAAAAGATGCCAACGAACGGGTGACCATAGATGTACCTTTGGCGTGTGACTCTTTTTTATAGCGTTAATAAGGTCTGCTCTTAAGGCTTCCATTTGTGAAAGTCCGATTCTTGGCACGACGTCTTTACCAACTATTACGGAAGTTACAAACTGTTTTGTATACTCCACGGCAGGCATGCTAAACGGATGGATTAATTCAAATGAGTATACATTCAGTAGTCATATAAATAATCAGTTCAGAGTAGATGCAACTCGCATGCTACTTTTGCCCCTTAGTTATCGCGTTCTCCTATAGAAAGATTCCATTTCCATGATAGTTTTTAATAAAATTACCTAAGTAATCCCCCTGGGGGTGAGTATGCATAGCAGACCAATGTAGGATACTCTTCACGAAGTAGTATGGCAAGTATTGTAGCTGCACCCGCTCCCAACGAGTGTCCCACAATTGTTATATTGTAGTGGTCGGAATCGTGGCTTTGACACATGTTAAAAGCTCTTTCCAAAATTTTCTCTTCAACTAATTTTGACTTTAGATAACCGGCTGCTTGTACCATTCCCTGAAAATAGTCATGATAATCAATGTTTATACCCTTCGAATTGTATTACAAAATCATGAAACGCTTAAGATTTACCTTGTGCCCTAACCAATCCTCCCTGACCGGATTAAGGGGTAAAGGCTCCGCTTCAGCATTTAAATCAGTCATAACATCCTGTTTCAATATACATATGCATTTGAACAATAGGTGTGATTGTGATTGGGTATTTCATTTTAATGTTTAAAAACAATAACCTTAAGGGAAAGTGTGCCCCTAACGGAGACTACGATGGCTTTCTTTTCGTAATCCACAACAACAAAAAAAGGCGTTTCACCCACGTCTACGTGGTAAGTTGCGTAAACAATATCAAACGATGACGGATCAAACATCGTTGGAATGACTGCTCCCTAATTAGAGGAAGGCATATAAATATATTTGCATACGCTGTAGTCTGCTGCTTACTAGACCATTGAATACTATTTTCTTGAATAAAATAACTACAAGCTATGCCTGTATAGGCTGGATTCATATGCAGTTCAGCACAGTTAATTGGGTTGGGTTTAATACTTTTTAAATTGCATCAATTGGTATTTCTTGGATAATGGGAAAGTGGGGGTGTCGAGCTGGATTAAACACATTTCAGCATAGACAGGAAGCAGAGAGAGAGAAAGAGAGAGAGAGAGAGAAAGAGAAAGTTGGGTTATGAGTTAAATGCATACATTGCAGAAGCAGCAGTTATCATCAACGACAACGTCTGACAGTTCCGTTCCAAGAGAGCTACACATATACCGGTGAAAGCAGCATCTGATGATTAATAGATAAGTTGGTACTAGTTATCTTGCCTAGCGGAAACGTTATTTCTGGGCCTTTGTTAAAAGCTTTTACCTGACATTTGAGCATAAGTTGAATAAGCCTTGGAACCCATTTGGAATGACATACCACAACCATCCATAGGCAGCGGAGGCATACCGCATATAATAGAGGACATTACGATAAGCCTCCAGATCATGTGGATCATTCATTGCAACAAACTTTGTATTCGGTGTAATAGCTATTCCGGACAGAAACTCGTACGTGTTGTTCCGTTTCTGTAATATTAAGGGATCTTCACACACGGCAACAAAGCGTAACAGAGTGAAAGCTCAAAAAAACTTGTTCTGAATAAAACATACTTCGTTAATAATAGAGCATTGTTCCAGTCTCTGTAATCTTCGGAGAAGTAAAAGGCCAACAATGATGTCTGACGGAACTACGTCAAGATCTCGGAAGAATTCCGACAACAACTTAGCCAAGTCTCCAAACGAGTCCTGCAATAAACCGGATATTAAATAAGTCTTTGCATGACTTTAAGCATCCTTTACTGCCTATTTCTGAATCCTTGCCAAGCCCCTATTATCTCAATCAAAGGTTATTGAAAAATATCGATACATTATCATAAAACAAGCTGCTTTGCTTAGATAAACTACAAAACATCCAGGATTTATCATAATTCTTGGATGTTTTTAAGTTAAGCCGATGAGAGTGAGAATTGAACAGTATCTTTCTTTCACTTCCGCCCAGCCTCAGTTATAAATAAATGAAAGTTCGTGAGCTGGGCAAAGCTGTATTCACAATCTTGATCCCGACTCAATCCCATCTCAGCCTATCTTCAACTTTCAATAACCTTTGACCTTCAGCTATATTGATTTTGATCATATTACCCTGCTACTGTCGGAAGCATGGATACAGCAAAACAGCACACGACATCGGTTGTTCCAACTGGTTTCATACGCACGAAGTACTTTTCTGGAAATGATACATAAACTCTTAACCCCAAATATTTTACTTTCTGTTGGCATTGGACGCCTTTTAAATGGAGAAGTCGTGGTATTGTGATCTAAGGTGTCTACTGATGCATCTACAGGTTAATTACCGTTGTCTCCAATTTCGCTGAGTGCTTCCTGATCTTTTAAAGGATGGGTGACGGTGTTCCATTTCTCTGAAGTTGGCTTGATACCTCTTCATCTTCAGCCAAGACCTCCCAGCCACATCGTATACGCACCAAGCGGTAATTAATACAGAGAGAAGGACAAACCAAGTCCAGAGCGTTAATCCTGTAAATCATACGCATTAGTAAACCAATTAACTTGGGAACTTAAGCCATAAACTCTAGCTTAGCAGATCAACATTACACCATTGCATAGCATACTGAATGAAGTAGTTGGATGAATTAAAGGTTTATGAGTAACACACACTACTACTTGCAGTAAAGGAAACAAGAGTAACTTTTACTCCAAATGAACGGTAAAAGTATGGTTTACCATCAGGTAATACAGTACATCAAAGCTCCAAAGTGTAGCTAATTGATCGGAATAATTAACCTACTCCTTATGAAATTTAGATGGCAACAAACTAAAGTCATGTTTCATACCTATCATCACTTGCTTCGTTAGCACAAGGTTGCATGAGAAGTAGAATTTGTGACTCCATAAAAGAGCAATAGCTGACCATACCAGCTCCAGGATTAAGGAAACTGTAATATTAATAATAAACCAAAACTATAAAAGTAGATGGTCTCTCTGCTCAGCCAAACAAAATTGCATTCATTTTATAACCGGAAACCAGGAGGAATATGAATAGAACACTTTCAACTTAAAATAAGAAATTTAAGAAGTTTTACTAGTAAAGTATCAGCACAGCATTGGAAATGTGCACACACAACTTGACCAAGGTCTCGGTATCTCAACAACCACAGCAAGAAATAAAATATCCCAAGACTTTCTTGCAACATAAAGTCCAAACCAATCTACAACATAAAGTTTGATAAACCTGTTTGTTTGTTTGTTTGTTTGTGGGTATGTAACAATGCATACTCCTCTCTCAATTCTCATCCGATTTTCTTGGAAAGTACAGTTTTGAACTCCCTTTAACATTGGGAGTACCATCCTGAAATTTTTTTTTTGAAAATCGAAACAAAATTTCAAACCTTTTGAAAATTTTGAGAAAAAATTGATTTAAAAAAAAATTTGAGATCTGTCGTAATACGATGGTTTTAGTTGAATTAAATGTTTTGATAAGGACCACCAGTATCTCATAAAGTAAACATTGAAATTCGAAAAAAAATATTTATAATTAAAAAAAAATTAAAACACGATGTAGTTCAATTAAAGGACCTCAGATGTTTCTACGGAATGGTTGAATAGAATTAGCGGAGTTTCTACGGCATGAGAGAATGAGATGAGCGGGATTGTTGCGGTGTGGGGTTTCTAAGAAGTGTAAGCATTAGATGCGGGGTTGCTACGGAGTGGTATTAGATAAGCGGGATTGTTCCGGAGTGGAACAATTAGATGCGGGGTTGCTACGGAGTGGAAGAATTAGATGCGGCGTGGCTACGGAGTAGTACAATTAGATAAGCGGGGTTGTTCCGGAGTGGAAGAATTAGATGCGGCGTGGCTACGGAGTGGTACAATTAGATAAGCGGGGTTGTTCCGGAGTGGAAGAATTAGATGCGGGGTTGCCACGGAGTGGAAGAACTAAATGAGGGGTTGCTACGGAGGGGTAGAATTAGATGAGTGAGGTTGCAACGGAATCGTAGAATTAGATAAATGGGGTTGCAATGGAGTCGTAGAATTAGATAAGCGGTCTCGGAGTAGGGAATAAGAGTAGTGGGGTTGATACGGAGCGATAGAATTAAATGCGGGGTTTCTACGGAGTGGAAGAATTAGATGTATGGTTGCTACGGAGCGGTAGAATTAGATAAGTGGGGTTGCTACAGAGTGGTAGAATTAGGTAAGGGGGTTGCTACGGAGTGGAAGAATTAGATGCGTGGTTGCTACAGAGCGGTATAAATATATAAGTGGGGTTGCTACAGAGTGGTAGAATTAGGTAAGGGGGGTTACTAAGGAGTAGGGGGGAAATATTAGTGATGTTGCTACGTAGTGGTTGAATTAGTGACATGGAATTAAATTTTTAACAAGGAAAGGCAGGGAGAGTTATTCGTGTGGGGAGTAATTTCCAGAAATACGGTATTTAAAATGTTCGTAATTTGTCAGGAGGCTTGGAAAATAAAAGAAGCTATTGAAAGCAAAGGAATAGATTGTAATTTGAAACATGTAAATTTAAGGTCGGAGTGGGTGGAAATACGTAGTTTGCAAGAAGGAAAGGGTAGGATTGCAAGATTAGGGTTGATACCAGAGCGTAAAAGTAGGCACGGCCACCAATGTTTTATATATAATTTTAGCGGGTCCCCGTAGGCTAGTCAGTCTAAATACCCGATTCAAATGGTTAACGGGAAGCGGGCTAAATGGATTTAGAAACGGTAAGGATACTGATAAAATAGACATACAAAGCCGGATGTACATGAGGTATGGGATTCCACTTCTGGGAGTTTCATTCAGGATCGTTCCTCGGAGAGAGATGAGCGTCAAGCAGAATTCCAAAGTGGATCCAAATATTAGGAGCACCAAAATGCAGGACATCATTTCAAGTAGCTGAAAAGTACATCCATTGTTTTCCCAATTTGTCAGTTCATCAAAATCCGCAATTATTGCTCCTATTGTAGCTCCAATCCTGGATTTAAAAATCAAGGCGTAGTACTTTTATTCAACTGAACTTTGCATTAGATTGTAGTTTTTAATAGTTCATATCGATATTAAGGACCTTAGCCAGTACATTATGAATATGTATGCATGGTTAAATATTCAAAATTTGACATTTGCACCCTTTTTGTATCCAAAAGCATACTGTTGGCTACTACCCTCAGCTCATGTGTATAATGTCTTACATTTACTCTGCCCTGACATGAAGCTATTTTTCCCCCAAGAATTGAAATGGAAGCGTTAGCTAAATGCATCTGTAATTCGGTCCATAATGGACAAGAATAGCTTATTAATGTCTTTTATTAAATCGTCAGCATTCTTTTGGTATGATGCATATGATTGTATTTTACTGGAAGTTATATATTTGATATAGATAATGATTAGTTTTAAGTCATTGCTACAAATATGAAAATCGGAATGTGCCGTGCCACAATTGAAAAATAAGTTCGTAGCCCATCGGGCCAGGACGGTTTTTCCCTCTGTACAAACTGTGGGATGTTTTTCTCAAACGATTTGGTTAAAAGTTGCATACACTTTAATGAGAGGAACTCGAATATTGAATCACATTCTACATTTTACAATTACTAAGGCCAAAATGTAAAAACCTGAAGCCGTGAGCTAACCCCGACAAAATATAGCCTTCACCGAGGTTTTCCACTTTTTACACAGTTTCAGGCCTGGTCGGGTTTTTTCCAGTATACTGCCCTACCGACTAAAGACTTGTTTCGTTGGGCAAGGATCCTTATTGTATGCAACAAAATCGGTTATCATAATCTCCGAACATACTGTCTCAAGAATATCTTCAAACCAAAAAAATCTCATATTCCTTCCATTCAAAATTTCAACTGCATATTTATGTTTTTGATGCCGTTTGTACGATCAGCGAACAGTTTGGTTTAATGCCGCATGAAGCTAAAAAGTGACATGACATATATAAGGGAGTTAGTCGAAGTACATTCCGATGCTGGCCATAAAATAATGACAGTGTTTTCAAAAGGTTTTCATTGATCTTTGTATTTAATATGACTTTATTTAATACGCGCATTGACAACTCAAGCCAACGTATAGTAAATCTTTTATTGTGTTTTAAAAAAATATTATATTTTGCATGGATCGATTTTTACCTCTCCTCTGTTCAATATTTGTTCTTTGAAATGTACAGCTCCTGGTTAAAAAAGGACTGACAAGCAAAAAAGCTTTCAATAGATAAATCATTTGCCATTTTATTTCGAAAACTTCAGCTGAAATTAAAAGGTTTGAAAAGTGTGTTCAGGGAAAATCCGAAAGAGAGATAGAAAATGAAAGTTCACAAGTCTTACTTTATTAACAGATCCTTGATCACATCCTCAGGTTTTCATACTTAGTTGTCTTGTAGTGTTAACTTAGACAAAATGCATTTATGGCAGTGTGATCAGAAAACACAGACCCTTTAAGATAGTAAGCGAAGAAAGTAAGAATTCATATTGGATTGTTAATTATTGTTATGGACGTGTAGCAGTATTTTAAATTGTTTACGAGAATAATGTTTTTGCTCGGTTATCGCTTACTTGAAGTGTCTCGATAAGCTATTATGTTTAATACCTATCTAACCTTAGGTTATGGCGCATGATACAGTTCCTAGCTGAGGAAGCATCCTTACCAAGCTTTCAACACTCTTAGAATGGGTAAATGGCAAATGGACTTGGATGCTTCTATTTACTTCAAGCTGTTTTGAGGGGACACATTAATGTCAAAAGCCTAAATCACATCTCTCAACACTCTCAAGGCTTTTTGATTCAAGATAGGAAAGCTAAACTTCTCAGTAAAGCATAAGTCATGATGTATACTCTGGATCACTGCGTTTTACTGGAACATGGAGAAAGCAATTTTTATACATTGGGGCAGACGTGTCATTCCTAGTAAGCTTCCTAAACTAATGCTATACTACAATGTTGATTGTTCTTAAGTTGCATCATTAGCTAGGTGGTATTTCTTCAATCCCCAACTTTCACAGCACTTTACACATGATAGTCGTTGGCCGGTAAGCTAAAGGTCTTTTAACGGCATATCCCGTGTAATCATTGCCGATTCCAACCCTAGCTTCTAGTTTATGTACATTCACTATAAGTATGACTTCATAGAATAATGGCTTTTGTAGTTCAGTACAGCACTTTAGCTTGAGCTGGGAAATTAATATTTGTTTTAATTTGCCAACTTAGTCTAACTAGTTGTATTTTTACTCTCAAAACAATGTTTCAAAGCATATTTTGTACATTTTTAAGTATATATGCCCCATTTTTCTAACCACATACATTTGTTGTTATCAAAAGATGCATTTTAATACATCATCCGGTAGCCATATCTTGCCATTTCTCCACCCATCAAACCAATTCAATGACTGTATGCAACTTTCAATTCCAGCTTATGCATTTTATACTATAATAAAGAAATTAAAAGCAATATGAAATAAACAAGGGTTATCTATATATTTTATTGTGTAGTACTAACGAAGTAGAAAAGATAATTGGCTGCCCAGAAGTCAACAGGATGCATGATTGCACGCACAGACAGGGAACATGAAGTGAATGACAAACGTTAAGTGTATGAATATGAGAGAAAGCCAAGAAAGCGGTAATATAATATAATGCCTGGAAGCCGTAGATGGCAGAAAATGACAGAAAGAGAGGAAAGGTACCAGATAAGATGGAACAAGAAGAGGCTAATGCTTGGAAGGAAGAGGTCATCGCTGCCGATGCTCCACCGCCTTCCAAACGCCACCAGCCCCGGCATGACGTGACGACGAAAGTCAATCGGTCTCCTTACTGCCGAAACACTTTTGCTTAACTGCTATCACCATTATCACAGTGGTAGTAGAAATCCACCTTCCGTTGCATCTTTGTTCCCCCATTTTATTGGAACTTCAAGAACAGTACAACAGCCCAGTCATGTTTTTCTGGAACACGGCAGCAAGCGGCCGCTCTTTTTAGAAGAAGGGTTTAAGCAAGTTGAAAGATGAACTTTTCCGGAATAAATTTCACAGTTTCCGTAGCATAATTACAAGTACTGACGATGGTGCGACTTTGGAGAAGTCTGAGGGAAACTGAAAGATTCTCTGGTTCGAAAGAGCAGCCAGTGCATTATAAGGAACCAGGAGTAGTAGAAGCTCCATGGCCATGAACAGAGATCTTGTGTGTCGTTCGTTGGCAGAGAAGAAAGTATATTACGTCCGGGCTAGAGTTTAGAGATATAAATCTCGTCCCGAGGAAAGTTCTGCAAATGCATAGCTATGTGACTCTATTCTTTCCGAAAACAGATTAGAACATCCCGAGTCGACTCTCCAACAGTGAAGAGATGCGGCGGCGGTGCTACGGCCCAACCGTTTTGGCCCATAACAACTAAAACCGAACACCACTACTACTGTTTCCACTTATCCGAACATGCATGCGCTTATGGTTCTCGGCAGCTTTTAACATTTACAACAACTATACGCAACACAATGATAGAGCTTTTAATAGAAAATGCATTTAAAATTCTGTGTTGGATTGGATATAATAGAGAGACGATAAGCTTTCATGTGAATGGATTTAATTTGAATAATCTTTTACCCTAACTTACCCATATCAAGAGTTCGACAAGCGTTATGCTCCCAATGAAATCATCTCGGGGACAAGATTAAGTATTGGTTTTTACCGTATTGTCTCGAATACAAGCCTCCCTCGAATAGTGACCCCTTTCGAATAGTAGCCCCCTTAATTGCTATTAATAACCTTGTAAGTCCTATTTAATTGTGTGTTAAATTTGACCCTTAAAAATTGAAAACATTTTTAGTCACCGGGGCGCTTATGTTCGAGACAAGACGATAGTTGTCTTTTATCTGTAGGTGAAGGCTAACCATGTATGGGTATTATTTCCTTTTCATGACACGAGTGTCATAGTCATTGTAGAAGCTTCAACAAAGCGTGTCTGCATCTGATTTAAGAAATAATACGAATGCATTCAATTCAACGGCTCTTCGAAAATATGTGAGAGGAATTAACATTCAAGTATCTATATTCTGTATTATATATAATTCATCATTTATTCGAAACAAATATATTGTCCATCAAATAGCGGAGGGGACGTTGATAATTTTTATCAGCGTGTTTCATACAGGTATGTATCTATAATAGTCAGAGTAGTAGTGTATTGTTCAAGCATCTTTGTTGTTAGTCGGATATCTCCGCAAACTTTGGAGATTAAATTTAAAATACAATCAAGACGTCAGATGAAAGTTTGAGTTTTCTGTCCCTATAGGGAAAAGATAAGTTGCAGTTGCAAGATTATCCAAAAACATAGAGTCTGTTCGTGCTCGTGATGTTTATTGAAAAGGACAATTGAGACTGTTTTTTCATTCATTACCATACGACATATAATATCTTCCGATGATAAAAGATGCGTCGACAAATCCATCCGTTGTACACGTGTATCTACAAATAATCATTGTTATTTCAACAATAAAACGCCCTTAAATGCTCACTACATCTACAAATAAGCCCATATAATGCAAAACTCATAGCAGCAGCGATGAAATAACCAAACCTTAGTTTCGACATTATAAATAGTCAATTGACCTTTGTATTTCTGTTCTCTGTCCTAGTTGTAGTTATATACCCCTTGGTGAAAGTTAACGCACTCCGAATCTCAATATCTCACAGATCTTGAGCCGAACTTCCACCAACAGCCATTCAAAGGGGAAACCATCAACCATGTCTATGTTCTTTCATGAAAAGCATTAATATTCCTACAGACGGAATATTGCTACCTCTAATCGCAAGAAACGCGTTAGTTTTTAATGCCTTTGTTGCAATACAGAATAATTTCTTAGAACAAGAATAATAATAAAATTCTCATGTAGCCGTAGCTTAAGCTGATAAATGTACCAACTGAACCAAAAAAGTAAGGAGTCAAAGTCCATGACCATTCCTACTCATACACAGCTTTAAAAACTCTTTCCAAAAGTTTGAAGTCTTAAGCCCGAAGCCATCCTTTCTCTTCTGTACAGCTCAGCACGTATAAAATATACTTTCTTCGGTTTTAGATAGTACAGACCCCTCTTCCCGAAAACCGGGTAGAATAAAGCCCTGAATGATCCGGAGAAAGCCTTATACTTAACTTATACCCCTAATAAAAGAATCGCCCAGGTTACTTGGATTCTGTTCTTTCCACCCAACCTTCCACATAGTCCCGTACGTTTCTTTTATTTCAGCAGATGATCCCAAATCTTGATAAAAACATCCTTCCAACTTTAAAAACATTTATCCTGATTCATTTCATACACAAAGAAAGCAGTTACAGAACATTACCCCGTTACCCTACCAAATCTAACTGCTCACCATTAATTTTAACCACTACCTAGTTACCTTTTGAATATGTCAAGTTATCATCAAATGTCTCAGTTTTTGAGCAGCTTTAATCTCCATACATGCTTTCTTCCTTCATCTGAACCTAAGAAGTCTTCCTTCCAATTAATTCCATGAATAGGAGGTCATTCCTTAATTAAACTCACCTGTCTCTTTCTCATGCCTGACTTTTTGGCTTGTGTGTAAGCCAGAAAGTGTAAAAAAAGCTGGATAAAGCAACTAACTACGGCGTTAATGAGGATTTTGAGACTAATCTGCTCTCATTTCCATCCCCATTCTGTGATAAGTTTGGGCAGGTGCGGTGCAGTTATTTGGTTGGCAAGTGCATAGTTCATCAGTTACGTTAAGTTACATCTTACTCTCGAGTAATACTCGAGTATTACTCCTGCCTCTACTCCTACTCATCTACTTTTTCATAATAACGAGGCTCACTCCGTAACAATTTACACTAAATCTACCACTTTGACTAAGAATTTAGGGTGATGAGTTTTTATGAAATTATACAACAGTACATGAGAACCACTAAAAAGACACCTTCAAAACTAAAACCCATTCCTGCATCAGCCTCACCATCACATGCCCTTTTATCATCTGAGAAATGTAAGAACTAACTGGTAATTTAACACGGAATATGCACAAGTACGACATAAAAATAAATACCAAACCAAAACCAACTCAAGGATTCATGTATGTCATCCTCGTTAATGAGTAAACCAAGTTTAAAAGTTTAGTAGGCCAATTTTATAAATAAATTCTACTTTTATATATTAAAGCAGATAAAAGGCAGATTTGTACATTTATGCAAAATATTTTACGGTTTTTTTTATTTAATCCTTTAACAAATTAATTAGATGAAAGGATTAAATTAAAATTAAAGGATGTGAAGAATAAAAAGGTTTTGGTAACTTTGCCCAAAGTAAAGTGTAATAAATGTACAAATTCCACAGGGAATTTTTGGGATCGGTCTGCTGGTCCTGTATTTTAATTTAAAAAATAATAGAGGAAACTACTCAAAACTCAACTCATTAATTTAAAATAATAAAATAAACCTTTACTTAAATAATAGAAATCTGATGAGTAGAAGGAGGATGTAGTCGGTAGTCGTTACTCAAAACTCAAAACTCAAAACTCAAAATATCTTAACCATTTTTACACGGAGGTTTCGTCCAATTTAATGGAATCTTACTCCGAAGGATATCAACTCTACGATAAGTTAAAAAGATATCCATACGGCTAAAAAAAAAAAAAAAAAAAAAAAAAACAGCCTCCGAGAAGCCGAAATGGAGCACCGGAAAGAGGCTGAGGCTGTATACTTCGCTCAAGAAGATTCACACATCGTTATGTCGGAAAAAGTTTGTAATTTTTTTTTTTTTTAGAATTTAACGAAAAAACGAAGGGTTGTGATTATAAATGGTATTTTTATTGTATTTTTTTGAAGGTACAAGCGCTAGCTGGAAGTATTTACCAAGAGTTTGAGAGGATGATTACGAAATATGATGAAGGGGTTGTGAAGGACTTGATGCCGCTGGTGGTAAACGTCCTGGAAAGTTTGGACCTGAGTTATACAGAAAATCAAGAGCATGAGGTGGAAGTTGAGCTGCTTCGTGAGGATAATGAACAGTTGGTCACCCAATATGAGAGGGAGAAAGGTCTTAGAAAGACTTCTGAACAGGTATTTTTTTTTTAAAAAAAAAAAATGGGTGTAATTAGGCCATTTTTAGGGGTCAAAGATTTAATTGAGGTTGGCTAATAGAAATTGCTCGAGATTGAAGACCAGTCGGATGAAATGATTAAGGAGCAGAGTGGAAAAATTGAAAGTTTAGAAGCCATATTACGGATGCTTGAATTGAGGGCTAAAAACTCTGCAGACCATGGTACGTTTTGAAAATGTTGGGGGGATGAAGTATTGGGAAATGTGGGTAATGTTTTTATTTGGGGTTTTTTTACAGTGGCTAGATTGGAAGAGAAGGAAAATGAAATGAAGAAGGAGTATGCAAAATTACATGATCGATACACAGAACTTTTTAAAACTCATATGGATTATATGGAAAGAACTAAAATTCTTATGGGGACGGATCGTTTGGAAAACTTTGGGATGTCTGGGATGAATAGGAAATTTAATAATTTAATGACAAGATCGGCTGGTCCGATTTCGTACGGATTCGAATCACTCGCTAATAATTCAATGATGAAGTCACTTACTAGTCCTGACGGTACGAGTTTATCTATACTGTCGCCAAGTGGGAATCTCCGACCTTCAAATATTCAAGAGGAGATGTCAATGGATGATGTCTCTGAAGCTATGCCTGATAGTGATGGTCAGAATGGAGGGGATGATGATTTTGACGGTAATACAAAAAAATATATAAAATACTGAGTGAGCAAAAAACATTTATTGTTCATCCTCGTCCTTCTACAATTAGATGGCTATCACCATGGAAACAGATTATGTTATTTTGCTCACCCAGTAGATTATAAAGATATTTTAAAGACGAAGTTTTAAAAAAATTATATATTTCCATTATAGAATTGTCAGAAAGTAGTCCCCAGTTGCCAAGCAAAAGCAAGACGAAAAAGTAAGTAAACTATTTAGACGTTTCATTATGTTTTGGATTTGTAAATACATTTAACACTATTTATTATTTTTAATTCAGGGAGGAACGAACGAGTAACACTCTGTATCAGGAATGTAGTTTTCAAGACCCTGAACTGGCAGAAGAAAGTAGTGAAATTACTGGTAGGTCTGAATTTTAAATGTACGAGTAAATCATTCCTGTTAAAGTAATCCGATTGTGTTAGTTCTGGATTTAATTAACTATAAAATTAATGGTTCGAAGTATTTTTGTGAAAAAGTAATAGCTAGTCTTTGAAATGATCTCAGTAGTTTTTTAAACTATAATGCGTGTATTATTTTAGGGAGCTGGGTACACCCTGGAGAGTACGCTTCAAACGGTAAGTTCCTTAAATATTCATCCATCACAAATTTGTTACAAAAGCTAACCGAAGTATATGCATGTATACTCAATTAAGTAAAACTAACAAAGTACTTTAGCTGACGAATACATAAGAAATAAACAATGTTTCGCTATAATTTATGTTTTATATTTGTAATGTGAAAAAGTGGCAGTCAGTCAGTGTAACGTTGCAAGAACGGTCACTAGTGTGCATTATCAATCAACTGCAACTGTTATGTTTAGTCTTGACTTAATGTATATTGTGTGAGATCTGAATGTAATTTGTATTAATGTTTGCTTGTGGTCCTTGGAATCAAACTAACAAAACTGATTTAAATTCTTACATGTTTTCCATGCTGTAACTGCTTCATTAATAAATTGGGACATCGGGTATTTCTATATAGTGAACGACAACTTCTTTGGTAAGTTGGACACATTTTTCCTTGTGCAAACATTGCTAACGTTTCGAATTAGATTATCGCCTCAAAGGTTTACATTCTGAAAATGTATGTGGTTCTGGGCTTACGTACACAGAAGTAGGTAGTGAATGTACTGAAGCAAAATGTTTGAAAGTTTGCAGAGCTGTACTTTTTTTAATTCACGGGATTTAATATGATGACATGAGCTTGTTCAAAGTTTGTCGTAATTCATGTCTGTAAATTCTTACTGAAAAAGTAAACTTTCAAACGAGTACATCAGAAATGAATAACGAATTCCAAAATAGATTATAAGCACAGGTAACAAAGAACTGCAGTTTCAAAGCTTATCCATCATGCGATCAGAATTAAGGAGTATTATGCAGTTTTGTTCAAGTTCTGGGAATATTCTGTGTACCTGTTATTGTTTGTTTTAATTAAATTTTTTCTACATATTTTAAGTTTAACATCAACCTAATGAAAAATAATAGCTACGCTGTTCGGGTTTTAAAATAATTATAAATACGTATTGTTTATTTACTAGGTATGGGTAAAGAGGTGGAGAATCTTATATTAGAAAACAGTGAGCTTCTAGCAACTAAAAACGCTCTGAACATTGTGAAGGATGACTTAATAGCCAAAGTTGACGAATTAACTAGGTATGTTGAAACATTTATTGTCCTTTGTAACTACTAATTTATTGCTCTAATTTTTTATATTAATTTTGTTTGATACTATATCATATCTATGCATTTCTGTTCTAGTGAACAAGAAATTTTACGGGAGGAAATTGCGTCGATAAATGCAGTCAAATCTCGTATGAAACTAAGAATACAAGAAGTAGAAGAAGAGCTAAAGAGAACCAAAGAAGAACTAGATAAAAAAGTAAATAGTAAGTCCGATGACGAAGAAGACGTGCCCCTAGCCCAGCGGAAGCGTTTTACTCGTGTTGAGATGGCCAGAGTTCTTATGGAACGAAATCAGTACAAAGAACGTTATATGGAACTGCAGGATGCCGTAAGATGGACAGAAATGCTCCGTGCGGCTAAACAGGACCCTGCCCTTGAAAAAAGAAACAATCGAGGAATATTAAATTTGTACGTTGAGAAACTTCTAGTCTCTAGTTTATAGAGTAGTTTACGCGGAACGCCCATTGTATATTGATCTTATTTTAAAGTTTTAGCAACCTATTCAGCAAAGGATCCCCTCAAGCACCGATAACAACAGACCGACTTGTTTCAACCGGGGGGATGGGACCCCATTTGTCCCCCACCAGGGGAGCAAACGCTGTAGCATCTACTGGTACACCTGGAACTGACTCTTATCGGAGTTCCCGCAGTTCGGCTGAAAAGTAAGCAATATCTTGCATCAGTACTAATGTTTGCCATATAAGCTATAACCATTATTTGTGCCTTCATCTTACCTGAGCCCGGGTTTAATTGCCTTCACAATAGACTTTCGTGTTGCAAGTACTTTAGGCTCGTCTTAGTTCGTGCCATTGCGCTATTCCTGTCAGTATTCTTTTTATTTAAAGTATAATTGTGATGATGTTTCGTGAACCCGAAAGAGTCAAATACGAAGATATTTGTGATAGTAATAAATATGTATTTTATAGTTGACCTTTTGTTTTATGTCGTATTTTTTTTCATCATTTTTATCCTAATTTGTCAATGTTGAGTTGGCTTATCATCCGATTCTTTTTATGCAACAATTGAATTTAAATGGCCTTGGCTGATAACTTATGGAAACTTCAGCCCCGCAGATAAAACGCAGCTGAGACGCTTAGGAGATCCTCAAAGACGTGACCAATCGGCATACAGTAAAATTAAAGCACATGTAAGGAAAGATGATGGAAGAATGCAGGTACGACTTTCTTGGGCGTTTTCAACTTCTAGAAATGTGCTAGGATATCTGTTTTATATTCATGGGAGACCTTTTTTTCTATGAAAAAGGCATACGGATGGAGTTTACCAGCCAAAGCGGGGGGAACTTCAGGGGCCGGTGGTAATAATACGAATGCTTTAGACTCTTCAGCCAACTCCAGGAGTCACTCATCGGATAGTCAAGGGTCAGGAAAGCATCTACCTGTTCCAGTACCTATTTACTGCCGACCGTTCATGGAACAAAGTCCAGGGATGAAGGTACGTAAACGGATCGCTTCTTTGCTTCCCTATTTATCAACGGTCTGCTCATTTAAGTTATTTTATAACTATCTAATCATGTTTTACTTTGTGTTAAAAGATATTCTGCGCGTCGGGAGTAAATTTGGGCGTCAACAGTTGCAATGAACCGCACGGGAACTATGCATCCCATGTGTGGGTGTGCACTGCAACCCACTCAGCAAGTAGAGTTACAATTATAGATGCCAACCGCCCTGCAGAAGTTTTACACAGTTTTGAAGTATGCTCTTCGCATTTACTTTGCATTGCTTCTGTTCCTGGTAAGATCGCTGTACCCTCTGGAATTGTCTGACAAAATAAACTTTTATTCCGGTACAACATCTACTAAAGGGTTTGTTGTATTTTAAGGTGCTGAGGAATGTGATCTCCACTTAGATACTGGTATTCAGGTCGTGGCCAAGGATGCAAAAGAATCTACTGAAGATGACGAACCAGTGGGTGTAACAGATAGTAAAGTTGTCCTTAGATTTATAACCGCATCCTTGGATAACAATGATAGGAAACAATCGACTGGTAGTGTGTACAGTGACAATGTTTCTGTGACAGCGAGTATAACTAAATCAGCGGACTTAGCGTATGAAGTCAGTGATGAGGCCATGGAAGGAATGCATGAAAACGACAAGTTTTCTTTAGACAGTGGTTCACTTATGAATTATTTAGGGTCAGAAACAGAAAGTGATAACATTGATGCAGAATCTGTTCTCGAGGCAAGTGTATCAAGCCGACTGCCGACAGTTTGGTTGGGGGCTCAGAATGGATTTTTGTACATTCATTCAACCGTTAGTCAAAGGAAAAAATGTCTGCATAAAATCGGGCTCAGAGATTCTATTCTTTCTATTGCGTAAGACTTTTTTTAATAACGGCGTTTTTCTTCTTACTATTAAATAAATTTTTCCAAAGGGAGTACGAGGAATTTCGTTTACTTTGCAGTCACTTAAAAGGTAGGACATTTGTATCAATGGCGAATGGAACTGTGGCCATATTCAGACGGGATTCTGAAGGCCGATGGGACTTCTCGGGCTACTATTTATTGGACTGGGGGCAACCACAGCATTCTATTCGGTGTCTTTCTGTTGTTCATGGTGAAGTATGGTGTGGATTCAGGAACAAAATTTATGTTATTGACGTAGTATCTTTGCAATTAAAGGTAAACTTGTTCGCTGAAGATATTATAGGAGTTTTATTTGTAAGAGTAGTAATAAGGCACCTCGAATTTCGTTCTTATGTAGAAAATGTTTGAAGCGCATCCAAGAAAGGAAAGTCAGGTTCGACAAATGGCTTGGTGTGACGATGGCGTATGGATTTCAATACGCTTAGATTCCACTCTTAGACTTTATCATGCAAGGACGTATGAGCACTTGCAAGACGTAGATATAGAGCCATACGTTTCTAAAATGTTGGGTAAGTCCTATTTATGGTATATATTTGTGTGCCAAAATATCACTTCATTGATCTATTTTACCGGACAGGGACGGGGAAGCTGGGATTCTCTTACGCTCGAATTACAGCGTTACTTGTATCTAGTCAGCGTCTTTGGATCGGTACCGGAAATGGAGTAATCATTTCAGTTCCTCTATCCGAGTCTAGTTTTACACGGTCCAATCCATTCAGTAGTCAGAAAAATCCCGGAACTGTAGTCAGAATATCTGGTGAAGAGGGTGGAGCAGAAATCCCCTACTGTTCCATGCCCCAAGCTCAACTATCCTTCCATGGTCATCGCGATGCTGTCAAGTTTTTCGTTGCTGTTCCAGGTAGTTTATACTTTCAACAAACAGCAAATATAAATATAAATATTCCAATATTTAAAAATTATGTCTTAAAATTATTTTAGGTGGCTTAACATCAGCAGAGGCTCTTCCAGAAGGGGAAGAAAGGGTCAAGCCGATTGTGGACTCCATTTTAATCTTATCAGGTGGTGAAGGATACTTGGATTTCAGAGTTGGTGAGTTGCTGCTTTGATTAGTTGCTTGCTAGGATTCCAGGACAAACCATAGCCACTAAAATATCGCAGTACAATACATCGCCATTCATTGTTTTTCTTTAATGTCCGACGATGGAATGTCTTTGCGATGGAAGTGACCGCGATGGTTTGGCGGCGACTTATTGCCTACGATATTTCGGTGGCTATAGATCATCCGGTTACGGCTTGCTAGTACTTATAAATCTTTTTATTCATGCGGTTTTAGCAGCAAAATTCACGTAGAGTATGCACTGCTAAGTTATAAAAGGCCTGTTAGGGATTGGGCGGTGATAAAAAATACCTACTAAGATTTGTATGGCAACGGCAATCGCAATATTCGCTTACATTCGAGGTACTCGTCGCTTGCATCTTACTCTCGAACTTGAGAACTGCAATTGACTGCAATTTTTTCCTTGGATAAAACACACACGGATCTCAATCCGGTTTCTTTGCCCTTGAGTCAATGAATTCGTGTATAATTCTTGGTTATTATTGTTCAAATTGTAAACTCGTAGTTGATGAAGCGGACGGAGATACGGCCAGTCATCTCATTGTTTGGAAACTACCTCAAATATTAGATCAAAAGAATCCATTCGTGGATTTTCCTGCCACTACTACTACCCCAAGTCTTCCTGAAGACCCCTGAGCAGCTCTGGTAAATCATCCCACGTTATAGATAACGAATCCTTGTCTTGAAGAAAAAATGCAGCGTTTCAGACTTATTTTAAAAAACTAAATGAGCATTGAAATTCTTGTAACGATAACATAATAATTTGCAACTAAAAGCTAAGAACTTTCCTAATAATCATAATTTTCCATGTTTTCGATGCTTCTCTAATGGTTTCTAAAAGCCGAGATAATTACGATAAAAAATTGAACCGTGACTTCTTCAAGGTTAAACGAATGCTCATATTTTTTGCAATTCAATTCATGCCATTTTCGCATACTTTCTTAGAACTCTTCTCAGCTAAAACAAAGTTTCATCTGACGTATAAGGGAAGGTATAGCATCAGACATCTAGCATGAAACGCTCAACTTTTAGCCAAAATTCCGCAGTATGTACGTTGGTATCACATTCTTCATAAGTGGACTACCAGAGGATTTTAGGGCTTGAGTTTAAATAATTTACTGTCGAACTAACGAGAAAATGGTACTAACCATTACTAGAGTTTTCTGACCCGTCAGCTTTGTATGAAATTAATCCAACTAACTTCCAGTGAATACAACACCTTAAAATGAAACATTTAAGTAATGTTGTCCATTTTTCATGTTTAAATGTTTCAGGGGATGGGGATGAAAATTCAATGAGCTTGAAGGCAACCTCTGATCAATATCAACCTGCAGAGAAGGCCCATTTAATCATCTGGCAGATAGCTACAGCACCAGACCAGAAGTAATCTCTCGGTGATGATAAGCTAATATCTTAATGGAAGAAGTTAATGGAATGCGTCTAACATGTATTTAACAGCGTAGAATTGAAAAATGAAACTAAATACTAATTCTTCTTAGCTTCAGCCGCCCATGGTGCGCGTTGCGATCGCCGTTAGCGGTACGAGTGTGCGACGTTGTCTATGGCTAAACGTTTATCATGCATTATAGGTCCAAAATTGAAGATGAGCATTGGCTTGATGTGAATTCTCAATTGATGTTGAATTTTTATACACGAAGAAAATTTAGTAACCCTCTGTAACTTTATTCCGACTTTTACGTGGAGTTTATTATATGATGATTCTTTTAGTTCTCGGAATAATGCTTCCATTTCCTTTAATGTTCACTAAGCTAGCGCTACACGGATTTAACCTCTTTTTTGTGACAATTTGAATGGACAAGTTCTAACTTAGAGTAAATGTCTACGTAATACCGTCAAGCGTTCAGTTAACTGTATGCCGACTGTTTCTTAAGATGAACGTATAAGCAGTTTTTAAATAATCAAGACAAACTTCAATAACGAATTAGAAATACCGTAGTAAACTTGAATGGGACAGATGGTATCGGATAAAATTATCCTTAAAAAAATAATGCACTTCTTTGGCTTTATTCCTCTTTATACTAATGAAATCGAAACTAACTAAGGTTAATTTAATAATACTTCCGGAAAATCTTTGTCGAATGAGCGTTATGCAGATTTATCAGAGTATTTTAACACGACTGACCGCGATTGCTGTAGCTTTTTTGCAATGGAAAAATGTAAATCAATTGACATGTGAAGTTGTGCCTGTTCAAACTTAGAATTACTTAAAAATAAGTTCTCATTTCAACGTACAGTTCAAACCGTACCGTGCTGTTCAGTGGTCTTCAATAATTTATTTTTAACCCTCAGAAAGTTACTTGTTACAACTTGATATCTGTTCCCCATTTATAATTTTTCCTAATGTTTTCCTTAGAGAACTTAAACAAATATTACTGTAAATTTAACATTTAATTTTGTCAAAACGAAACTAAAACGAAGTTTGAAATTAATATTATATTAAACGGAGTAATTATTTAAGTCTTTTGCTGCTAGCTTGCATTCGTATTGTATTCTTGCATTATTATGACGTTAAACAAAATTGTATGGAACGCAACGTTGATTTTGGTTATCGTCTTTTAAGTATTAAAATGAAGGTGATTGATACAGTTAGAGACGATAGGTAGAAGGTGGGTGAGATTTATACTTCTATTATTATTACCGGCTAGGGAGTAGAAATGTACGTTCTTACCGATTAATAAAACTTGACTGATGAACTTTTAATTTCGTCTTAAATGAGTAGATAATGGAAGACAGGCAGCCCAAAAATGGTATGCCTTTGTTCCTGTAATTTCACCAAAATATTTTAAAATATGGAATAATGCCCTTGAGCAAATGACTATTGAAACAACCTTTGACTTATCGATTTTTATTCTCAAAAACAAATCATCAGCAAAACAAGGCATAAAGCTACATGATGTCCTGACTCCTGAATCTAAAATCTTAACTATTGCGAAGTACACAATATAACTACTAGATACCATAAGTATTTACAGTTATGTAGGGTTTATTTTGCATTTTGCGTCATAGCATAAAGAAAAAATGTAACGTTAAGTATAAAAAACACATTCAAAGTAGTTTCCTGCATAGACAGATTGCAGTGGCTAAAGTTGCCATTTGAAGAAGAAGCATTGTTAATCCCATTCCAACTAATGTAAGGGTTTGCTTCCTTATCCACTCTTCGATTGGTGATAAGCAGCCCTATGCAAAAAGTTGATAAGAAACCTATGACATGGCGCTATTTTAACTTTTTTGTGAACAAAAATTACTCTTACCTCTTTAAATCTGTGACGAGGGGTATTTGGTAAAGTAATTTGACAACTGGTTGAGTTGATTGGGACAGGGTTTAAATAAATGGGAGGATCACTTAAACGTTCATCGAGTGGACAACATGTCAAAGGGTATAGTAATTCATGTCCATGTTTTTTAATTCGCCATTCTGATCGGTCAAAATCTGTGTCCCCTTCGATGCCACAGCAGTTGAACTACATTATATATTATGCTCAATTATAATCTTATCTCATCAGTCATCACCAATTACATCTTTAAGTATTTCTAAAAGAAACTCACTCTGGTCTGAGCGAAATCCATGGATTGAGTAAAAGATTGGTCTATTCCATACTTCATGTGAAGCGTTGCTGTAAGTCTTGTGTTATCACTCTCGGTGTCCATGGAGTTATGATATAGTAGGAACAATATGCCAAGACCCAATTCAGCCAGTAAAACCAGACATATGCAAGCAATGTACTGTTAAAAAGGTCCAACCAAATTAAGGTATGAATAATTATAACATTGTGCATCATACAGATATTAATTGTAATATTACCCATCCCACAGAACACTTTCTTGCAGCGACAGAGCACCCAATAACTGAGGAACCGAGGATGGAGACCCCGATCCCCAACATGGAACTCGCGATATGGCTCAATATGGATGACCCGGGGGAAACTAGTCGAATTAGTAAATACCGACTGTGATCTTCCGCGACGAGAACGCCAAGCGCAAAAATCCCTATCCCGCATACCTAAAAAAATGTTATGGCAATAAAATCGGTTATATTATGAAAGTAGCCATAACAATTTTTAGTTTCCTAAAATTTAATCATTCAAAAAGCCGAAGCCTTAATTATAAATATGCCTAAGTCTTGTGTTAAAAATAGCTTTGACTCCCAGAGTTCCATCTTTATCTTATTTCCCATTAAGACTAATTTTAGCACAAGACATGCGGAAAAGGCATAAAACGGAAAAGTTTTTACTAATGAAACCAGCATGTCCAGGAATACATGTGAATATTTAAGGAAATCAACAAAACGGTGGCTTGGACAAACGCACAAAAGAAAGTCATCTTTATTGAAAGTAACTGAACTGCAATGGCTGAATCTGTTAGATTTATAAAAGGTAATTTGAAAACTCACTGCAAACATGAGATTAATACACAAAAGGATGGATGCGCCGGATTTACTATTTTCAGCATTTCTGTACGCCATCCTTATCTCTGGATTAAATATCCTTTTTCATACTTCTGTTAGGTCCATAATCAACAATTAAAATCCCTGATTTCCAATTTTTGAAAGTATCAGTTTGGTCAGAATCAAATATATATTTTCAGTCTTCCAAAAAACTAATCAGACTGACGACACTCTTACAGGACTACCATACATTTCCTAGAACCAGAGTTAGGCAACTATTCACTAATCAGCATCAGCATCATCATCATTTCTACCACTTGCATTTATTGCTTGATATACATTCGTTTGGTATCAATCCACAGTTTGATTTCGTAGTAGAATAAAAGTTCTCACGGTTAGAGTGACCTTTAACGTGCGAATTCCAACCTCACCAACACCCCCCACAACTTAACTAAAAGCCAAATGAGGTCAATTAGCGTATGTTTCCGAAGATGCCTCAATTTTGCTCAACCTGCCTATAGCTAATCAAGACAAAGGACGAGTAAGCGCAGCTAATTCGGTTCTATGCAATGAGACATGTAGCAAAACTTGCAGGATCCCACCTTGCTACATTTTCAGATGAGTTTGCTAAAGACTTTACATGTACAATGAAGTGACGTTAAGTCGTTGTTATCTTGTTTGCTTTTGTAAATAAAGGAAGTAACTTCTTCTACATAAGCATAATTTAGTTAGGAGGCCCTTTGTTAATTTTAACACGCTAAGAAGCTTCAACTGCCTTGCTTACTCTCCCCTCAAACGCAGCTATACACTTTGTAAAATCAGAATCACTCACTATTAATCACACTTCCCGTAATTGTCTCATTTCACCAATTTTATTTCGTCATTCACACATCCATAATATTATTTGGTTTCTTATAACTGACGCTGTTTCAAATAATTTGTTTTATTCTGGTATAATGGAATACTAGATCGTGAGTGGTTATGATTCTAAACTTTACAACCATAAAGCTTTATTTTCAGGCACAATATACACCTCATTTTGACAACATCTTTGAGCTAACTTATTGTATCCATTTAGTAATTTCGAATACTCTTCAATTATTTAATTAGAGACGTTTAATATATTTAAGCTCAACCGAACTAGATTTAAATGACATTAGGAATGCCTATTTCAGATAAAAAGTATGGAGTTGATTCAGCTCACAACCTAAGATATAGGTCCAGAGAGGGGTAGTTTCCAGTAACAAATCCTGATTCCTAAAATACGAATAACTAGGGCTACAAAATTACCCATTCTGTTTTCTAAAGCGAGTTTGGTTTGCTCGAGCATAAACAAAGGGTTGCGTTCTTATTTCCGGTCAGAAGTCAGGATATTCGCTCCGATGAACATTCTTCATCGAAGTAGGTGCGCCCGGATCAGTTAATAGCTTATGCTGCATGGGGGTAATTTTTCAGTATAACTGAAGATGATACATAATAGTATTGAATTTATGTTTATAAGTTTGTACAGTCACGGAATACGAGTCAGCTAACCCATGCTTGCTTGTGTCAATGCACCGTATCCCTAAATCTAATTCAAAAGCCTGTCTGTCTGTCTCTGTCTGTATACACCTAACCAAAAGAAAAACCATTGTTTGATTAATTTTATATCGCTTCTCAATTCATAGGTGCAACTATTGCTATTTTTGACAATGGTTCAGAAAGGAATCAAAGGTTTCAGTGTAAGTTAAATTGCATGAAACAAACGTAATGTTGCATACAACTTAAGGACATTTAAAGTAGAGCCTCATTAATTACATGACCGATTTCTCAGCTTCATTCGTTAAATAGCTTAATAAGTACGAGATATATTGGATTGGATGTATTGTTCCCAGCTTGGGTTTCTGTCACTAATTTAGTTCTATTTTTATTTCAATTTCTGTCACAGGAGTTTCTGAAATATGATTTCCTTAAATTTTTTTTCAGTCCTACTTTTTCATTAGGGAAAAGACACAGATTTCCGATGCTGGCTTATGCACGGTTTGCTACAGTGGTGAGCAAATGCGGAGATTGAGCGTATAAGATTACATTCTTATCATCTTGTCATCATAATTTTGATTTTTTCAGAGGTATGATGTTAAAATAATAATTTAGGTACATTTATTAAATAATTTAAGACATCTACTTGGCAGCCAAGTCTTGGTTGATAACGAGGCATGTTATTTAGCCATTTAAAATTTTACAAATTCTGCATAAGACATTTTGATACAGATAAAATAAGAACGGCTTTCTAAGAACGTCCTATGGTGGTTTCATGAAAGAAATGCAAATAATCCTTCTCTTTGGTTACTTATGAATACGAAAAGTAAAGTTGGGAAAGGGTAAATCATCAAAAATAGCCATATTTTACAACCAAGTGCATGCAGATTTGCAGATGCAGTGTCGCAGTAACGGATTCCTTCTCCAAAATCCGCTTTCTATTGTCTCTAAAACTCAAGATCCTAATAAAAAGAAATACCTCAGGGAATAACTGGCTTCTATACGTCGTGTATTATCTAATTAATTAGCAGATGCTGTACTTGGATAAATTCAATTATTATAGTCCATGATACTACGAGGAGAGAGAGACCCACTCTTGACTACAGTTGATATTCTACTACATGTGGAATTAATTAAATGATAAGCCACCATTTCTACGTGATCCCCTCTTCCCTTTTGCCCATAAACGCCGACCTTTCACAATTCATGTGTCTCTTCTGTTTAATAAAGAAACCCTGAAAGGTCAAGTACCGTACATCCCGAATAACAGGCCTCCCTCTAATAGTAGCCCCCTTTCAATCCTATATTACACATGACCCTTAAAAAGGTCAAAAATGATATGGAGGTCAGGGGTCACCGGGGATATAAGGTTTCATGTGCATGTGTGTATGAGAATGCGAGCCCCTGTATTTCTGCAGCAATAGAACAGAACAGAAGAGGCAGTAAAATGGAATGTAAAGTGAACGTAGATCAGATTCCATGTGAGCGGATCGTTTAATATGTTTTGTCAAGAATCTTCACTCACTCCTCATTTGGTAGGTTTTTCACTATAAGTTCCTTTGGGTTTTTCTTAACTTGGATTTTGTTACTTTTTTTTGGAGAAAGCCTTTCCTCAATTTCCTATAAAAAAAACGGCTTTTTCATAATATTTATTGAGAAATCAACGGAATGGAGTCCATCAAGACGCCCAAGGTAACCACCCCTTAATTAACCAACTAGATATGTCAATATCCCTCAATTCCCATTCCACCTCTGTCAAAACCTTTCACTAATTTATAAAGATTATTCTCGTTTTTGGAGGTAAACCTGTAAAAATATACTCATATTTATAGGGTTTTTTTGTATTATAATCATGGATTAGATCAAGAATTAACTGTTTTCCCATCCATAATTTGTATTATGGATTTTAGTTTAGTTAGTAGGGGAAAATACTCCACGTTTAACAATTATTTTTATAGAAGAGTATAAGCAAGTTGAGATTAAGATTTCGAAAATATCTCTCTCTATAAAATCAGAGATTTTGGAGAAGGATAGGTGGACAAAGTGCGAGTAAATGAATGAATAATCAATCAATGTTTAGCAAGTTGTAGATAAATATAAGGATTTTTACGCAGATTACAGTTTAGAAGAAGTACGGTAGAGCGGCTTATGGGTAGAGATATCCTTAGTTATAAGAAGATTATTAGTTTGGGAAATGAAAAAAGTTGTGATTCTGATTGACAATTCCGGATATTTTTTATCCAGTTCTTTGACAAAAGCTTGTAAGGTATTCAGAGTAAGACCGATGTAATGATGACATGTTGACATCTAGAAGAAAAAAATTAACGAGAAGAAGCACTTAAACGGTCAAGAATACTTGTACAAGTTTACAACCTTTATTTCCAGTTAGCGTACTTTTTTACCTAATTTAAAAAATATTAAAAACGAAAGCTAAACGGACTTGACACTTGATTGATTTTTTAAAACAAGTTCATAGGGGAATAGCTCAAAATAAAAACTTTACCTCTTCTCTGACCATAAAAGCTGTGTAGAATATCCGTCCACGCATAACCAATCTGCATAATATCTATCTATACATCCGTAATAAAAAATCAAAGCAAGCCAAATCCTTTTCATAAACCGGAAACTTCCTCATAATATTCAGCAATAAGTCATTTCTGTCGAGGACACCGAACTAGCTTGATACTTCGTGACGTGAGACTTATTACAATCTGTTTTGCTCCCTTCCGGTTCGGTTAGTTGATTCGGGTATTGGTTTTTCCATTGCACTGGAGGTTTAACCCGATACCCGAATGTCCTCTGGGTTTACGCAAGGCAGTCATCTCCCTATAATCCCCGCACACTTTCTCCAGACTATAACTTTCTTCTACTCAATATAATTCTTCCTTTTTTTGGTCATGCTTTGTAAGTCACTAACTGTGGCTGACCTACCGTACAACTATGTCATGATACATGGATCCATTTCATCGGATCCAGTTACACCCTAAAACCCTCCACTCCGACGTTAGTTGACCTATGACAGGGTAGTAAAGCCGTGTCACAGGCTAATTTTTAAGAAAATAAATAAAAAAGATACTGGGATATATATCTCAAAACTGTGGTTGCTCCTGTTAGCTTTTAGTCGAGCTGGTAATAAGACGGGAAAAGTATTTCCAGTTGGAAGATTAGGTTATCCATTTAGATAGAAGTTTACTTTGGCCAAAATGCAAACGGCTGAAGGAATGTATACATTTTTTAGGGACTGGTTCACAGTGAACCAAGGGGGAATTCATAGAATACATGATGTACCTTTTCAAATGAAGGCAATTGCTTCTTTACCTTGACATTTTACATTAAAACAATGACAGCGTCTTGACAATTTATTCATTTATTTTTATTTAGGTGGACAATGTGAGCTTAGTCGAGAGATTTAGCTCTAGAAGGGATGCCGTGGGATCTTTGTACCTTACTGCTACGCATTTAATTTATGTAGACCATGAAAATAAACGAGAGACTTGGGTAAGTATTGAAAACTTAGTGAATTATTTGACATTTTTATTTAATGGACTGTCATACGTCAGAACTAATTTATTCAAGAATGTATTTTGTATCTTTGAGATTTAGTTTTTTAACACGTTGCAAAATCAATCCTAAAATGTTGTTTCAGATCTTACATTCCCACATAGCAAGCGTTGGAAAGCTATCTTTGACCACATCTGGATCACCGCTCCACATCCGTACCAAGACATTCCTGTCAATGGCTTTTATAGTACCAAAGGAGCGTGATGCTCATGACCTGTACACTTCGTTGACACACATGTGTCAGCCTGGTAAGCTCTTTATAAAAAGAGGCATAAATAAATCGTTGTTTTAAGATTGAGATTGAATGAAATGCTGGCCAGAATACTGCCACATATATGTATTGTATTTGCCGTATTGTTTCTGAAATTATTTGGAATTTCTAGAGAGTATAGAAGACCTTTATTGCTTCCGTTACAATATTGGGAGTGACGGTATACCTAAGGAATATGGGTGGTCATTCTTTGACATTAAAGTTGACTTCAAAAGAATGAGGGTCCCTTCTGATATGTGGACCTTGACTAATCTCAACAAAGATTATGATGTAACTTTCTATAGATTGTTTTATACGAATGTCCGGTTCTGTAATTATTTTGCTAAAATGTATTTTATTATCATTGTAGCTCTGTGATACTTATCCTCGGCATCTTTATGTACCGGCCGCTGCCCCAACATCCGTATTAGTTGGGTCGTCGCGATTTAGAAGCAGGGGCCGTTTACCCGTTATGACGTACCTGCATACTAACAAAGTGAGTTAAAATACCCATTCTGCTGTTCAAAACGAGCTGAGTATTAATGAATTCTTGGAATTACATTTAGACATCGTATATTTAACCTTTATTGTTCACAATTTAACAGGCTGCCTTGTGCCGATGCAGTCAACCCTTATCTGGATTTAGTGCCCGTTGCGTTGAAGACGAAAACCTACTAGTCTGCATTCAAAAAGCCAATCCAAACACTGCGCAATTAATAGTAGTAGATACTCGGCCAAAAATTAATGCTATGGCTAATCGAGCCGCTGGGAAAGGATACGAGAGTGAAGCAAATTATGAGAACACAAGGTTCATGTTTGCAGGAATTGATAATATTCACGTTATGAGGACTAGTCTTACGCGTCTGGTGGATAGTAAGTACCAAAATTGAAATGGTGGGTTGAGGAGGAAGTGTAAAAGTAGTAACTGTTTTTGTTTATGCTGTTTTTCAGCTTGCGATCTTAAATCTCAGCAAATGTCTGCGTTTGTAAATGGAATAGAAGGTAGTGGATGGCTGAAGCATATAAAATCAATCATAGATGCAGGGATGTCTGTAGCTAGGTAAACCGTAATTTGAAATACTAGTTAGGAACATAACTGTGCACAACTATTATTTTGTTTTTTATGTGTTTTAGAACTCTCGAAGACGGATCTTCAGTCCTAGTACATTGTTCAGACGGTTGGGATAGAACAGCACAAGTTTGTGGTCTCGCACAAATCTTATTAGATCCTTATTACCGAACTTTTGAAGGATTTCAGTCTTTAATTTCAAAAGAGTGGCTTGAATTTGGGCATAAATTCACTGATCGTTCGGGTCATGTACAAGTTGATCCTAAAGAAGTTTCGCCAGTGTTTACGCAATGGCTTGAATGCATTTGGCAGCTAACTTTGCAATTTCCATTCATTTTTGAATTCAACGAGCGACTTTTGCTCACAATACATGATCATTTACATTCATGCCAATTCGGTACATTTATTGGAAATTGTCAAAAGGATCGTATTGATTTAAGGTATCTTTAAAAATTGAAGAAGTCATGACTTCCAGACAAATTTTTACCCAATGAATGCTTTCGAATAATACCTTAACCCTGATTATAGACTTTCGGAGAAAACTTTCTCACTTTGGGGCTATCTATTCGTGCGGAAGAACGAATTTCTTAATCCGGTATATCAACCTGCAACTAACGTTGGTATTATCACTCCTAACTTAGCTCCTCAAAATTTTCGGTATGCATACAAGTTTGTGTAAGGAAAGTTAAAACATTTTCAAAAGGTTTATTTCCACTTAAATTTACCATTTTGGCAGATTTTGGCGAGGGATGTACTGCAGATGGGAAAATGGACTTCATCCCCGAGAATCCCTCAATGATTTAGCTACGGCATACAAAGATCATCTTTCCTCTTTAGACGACCACATCCGACTGTTAAGGAAACGGATAAACGACAAAAACCAAAACCTTACTGATGCAAGTTTGACAAACGGAAACGGTATTCCAGACCTACCGGATAATGACAATCGACTAAGCTATAAAAAGAGTATAATTGACGAGGTAATCCTTCGGACAGTCCTAAATGCAAAAATTTTGCCGTCAATTAAAGTTTACGCTTATTTCGTATTAGGTCAATCTGAAAATGCAGCAAAAGTTGGAACCTGAACATCCCCTTATTGACAGTGAAGTAAAATGGCCAACAGAGTCCATTAAACCGAACTCTCTGTCATTTAGTGTAGAAAGTAGCCCACTAAAGCAAACCTCACTAAACTCAGCTCCAAAGCCTTCAATAGGAACGCTTGCGGACGAATTGGAATCAATCGCTCTGGAATGGAAATCTGTCCGAACAGCAACAGAGTGTCCTTGTTCGACTCCACTAGACTTTGCATCGTTTAAAGTATACAAAAATGTTATTGCTTTTGAGTTTTATCTTTTTAGGCGAATATTAATTTAAATTATTTTGTTTTGAATTTCCACAGAGGCACTGCTCAAGATGTGGAGGAATATTTTGCTCCCGTTGCTTAGAAAAGCTAGTCTCCCTCCCAGGCCATGCAACCCTTGAGCAATCTCGTGTCTGCAGACTTTGCTACAAAGCTTGGTTTTCAAAGTCTATTGATTCACCTGAATAATAATTATAAATCTAGCTTTGAGCATGTCTTCTTGATCTTGAACTCACGTACTCATACTTTAATCTCATAAGCATCTGGCTGGCGTATGTAAACCCTTTAATCCCTACACTGCATCCCGTCCCGATTACGATTTGATAGAACGAATTACTTATTCATTCACAATATTCCTTTACTGCATCCTACTTAGTATTCTAGCGTCGGCTTGCTTATTTTGATGATTTTCAAAAGAGAAACCTGTCCCTCGAATACTTAAAGATTAAGGTTTTGAAAACTAGAAGTATACATTTTGTTCCTATCAGGATTAACAGTATTGTAAGTTTTATAAGAAGATAAAAATGCCAAGCCTACACTAATTTTTCACGTCTTAACCTATCTGTGCATGTCGGATTTAGTAAAATCATGTAACCATTCCTTCGGTAACTTGTTCCTCTCTTAATGTTCATGTACAATGTTACCACTTTGTGCTCAAAGGGCTGCATTGCGTTAGTTATCTTACATACACGAGGAATCTACACATACGAAACCAGCTACAAAATGCTGCAGGACATGCCATGATGCACCCATTCTCATTCGAAGACATAAAATAAAATATGCCTACATAAAGCAGGTCAGGTTTACAAAGTGTTTTGTTTGATTCGATATGAAATAAATATTTTACATTTTGCCAATAAAAACAATAACCATGATAAGCCCAAAATGCTGAGCCTTCCTACCTGCACTAAATGCCATCAAGAAAGACAAGGGAAGACTTGACGATGCATGCATTCATAGTACATCGCATCCCTTGTTACGACTACTCATTCATTCATGCCTATCAATCGTCTACTTTACTAAGCATTTCTGTAACTCAGCATCAATCCCCAATATCTGCGACTGATGATAACTTGTAGCAGTTCGCTTTCTCTAAAGGTAGTAAGTAGGGGTCAGGTGAAAAAGATTAATTCCAATCAATTTACATTCCTTAGCAGAAACCTGCATTTTTTGCCAACAAAATCACCTCATCATACGTAACCAGTTAGTTGTATGTCTAGATCTAGGTTGGGTTGAGTTTTGAGTATGACATGAGGGTGCGTTTATAGAGGATGTCCCACATTTTTATTACAACCTACCCTATTGTCGGATAAACTCGGGCCAAGATAATTATTAGTTCTTATAACCGCTAGTTTCGAGCCAATACTAGAAGAATTTGAAGTGGAAGTTGCTAGATAAGTCGTACTTAAGGATAGATTACAGGAAATAAATGTCAAGTTTGGTGCGTCGGGCTCAAATTCACCTAAAATTATAGCACTTAAAAGTCATTATATTATTTATGGGCTTTTTGGGGCTAGAATACGACAGAATGGCCTAAACGAAAGGGTTTTTACTTCTCCGTTCCTCAATTCGAGGGTTTTTGCACCAAGTTTTGGTTCTGAACTTTGAAAGATTTACTACTTTAATACTTTACTAGCTAAATGTGTGATAGTTAAATGTTAAATTCCAAGCTTTATTATTAGGAAGAAAGACAATTTTTTGGATGTAAGTTGCGAGAGAGAGAGGTGGGATTTGGACGGAGGATGCTATGAGTAAAGTTTGTTAGTGGAAGGTGTAATTATTCATGGTTATTCTTATTAAATGCACCTAAATCAAACTTGAATTGTACCTTATCTAAAGAATTGTTTAGTGTAGAATAATACGGAATAACAGTCCAAAACATTGAGATAAGATATTGGGAAAAATATCAGAGAAAAGTCCTCATATTATTTGTTACGTTTCAAGTTAAAGTTAAGGAGGAAAGTCCAAAGATCCAAAGTTGAGTTTCTTTCTGGCCGGTTTCCAGGTTTCAGGTTTGGAACACAACTTCCCATGAACTTGACGCGTCAACCAGAACCAGCTATGTCAATCTGCCTTACTGAAAGTAGCTGACCTTGAAACATAGTTGCTGTAAGTATTTCAAAATTTAACACACACACACAATCTCAAATTCACACTTTAAAAAACCACTTTTACCTACCATTTTGTATAAATATTATATGGTAAAAGCACAACAAACATAGTCGGAGGGTGAGGAAAGGGTGGTCATTTCTTGGCAATGCATGGCAGCTTACTTTAAATTCCCTCATCGGGTAACTTTATTCCCTAAAAGCTCCCAACACGACATGCATGCGGGTTCATTGGCGCACCCACTGGGGGTACGAGGGTACGGCTTACCCCTTAGTTTTCTAGTGTACCCCCTGGAATTCCCGATAGGCCCTATCCTTTAGGTGTTATGCAGGCTCCGCCCAGCCCCGATAAGCCACATCCCTTTATATCCTTTGATGCTATTTGTACCCTCTAGTACCCCCTCAAGCCACATCCCTTTATATCCTTTGATGCTATTTGTACCCTCTAGTACCCCCTCAAGCCACATCCCTTTATATCCTTTGATGCTATTTGTACCCTCTAGTACCCCCTCTAGTGCTGCTTATTGGAGTAAACGCTGCGCGCTGATGGGTCTTTTATTTAGATCTTAATATTTTTTGTGGGATTCCCGGTACGGTAACCTTAGTTTTTAGTTAGCAGCCTGCAAAACCTTGCAGGCAAGATCCTCTTGCCTGGATATCTAAAACTTATGTACTTCACTTCTAACCTTTCAGTAGCTAGATGTTGGGTTATCATTTCTCAGGATCAGGGAACCCAAGGTCCTTAACTTTTGTCGTCAGGGTTATTTCTTATATTTTGGGCGGAGTATGGTGCATTTACCGTTCTCTTGGGGAATTCTTTCTTCGATTGGGACTTTGAGACCTCCGATTTGGATTTACCATGCGGAATTAAATTAGGGTGGGGAATTATTAAGTCAACTGGCCCGAACACCCTAGGGAATTAAACCGGGGGATGGGGGACTTAAAACGGGAAATACGGCAAGCTTAACTAGGCCTAAAAGTGTCTCCAATACGTTATGGTTCTGTCCTATCTGATGCGGTTTTTAAGGGGAAAAGTACCCCACTGTACCGTCACTGTAAAAGTATTACTACTCAAAGTTATGAAGGATGCTGAAAAGCTTTTATTCAATAATGAATTGGCTTTAGCTACAGTTAAAACATGCGTTAGCGTCGCTTCATTTGTTTTGCATGTGCAATGTTGGAAATTGGGATAGTTTTATATTCATTATTCTTTACATAAAATCGACTAGGAATAGCCACAAACTCTTCTCTGAATGAAGAAATACGGTGATGATGCTGGGAAATTACCTATGTTTGCGTTTTTCTGAATTTCTGAATAAAGCAAGCTAACAAGAAGCTCTATATATTCGTTTGGTAAATGAGCGTACGAAACAACCAGTAAAGCTACCACTGCTGCAGTAGATTGTGTATAGAACTCTAATATTTTATAGGCCGGCCAATTAAACAAATTTTTTCCCATGAATCTGCTCGGCGAAGGTAACATTTTTTCTGAGCGTTATGTTGTTCTTGTTCTCTACTCATTTTATTCAACTTAAACTAAATTCCATGCAAAGATTTGGTAAAGGAAAGCTTTTGTGATTCAGGAGATGTTACTTCTTGAGGGATTTCCATTAAATTAACGCAACTCTGAGACTTGAGAAATAATACGAGGAAAAGGGGTTTCCCACAACATCGTAAGCGTTGAAATCATTATCAGCAAGGCAGTTTTGGAGTTTTACTTTTAGCATCTTCTGTACATAGATTACAGTTACACAATCCAAGCCAGCGATTGGGTTGGGATGTTCCATCGCTTGAATTTAAAAAGGTGTTTTTCAAAATTGGATTTTTAATGGATAGACTACATGGAGTCATTGCATTATATTAGGTAGTATGTATAAGCTCTCCGCGTTGTACGTGGGTGGAGGGTAATTCTCAGTTTTTATCGCAATATTATTATTACCTTCCATTCTACTAGTTGTTTCGTTTATTTTATAATAACCTTCAAGTAGTTGTGTAGCATGCAGTCTTCAGATTCAGTCAGTCAGTTAAAAGTCTAAGAATGAGATCGTAGTTAGTACTCTGGGATTTTTGCAGACGGAGTAAAGTAAAAGTATTAGGGTTGAGTATTTTTAAAGTTAAGGTTAACTAACCTTAAACCTGCTTGAGGTTTGGAATAAAATGAGGCTATAAAAGTCCAAAGTTTAAGATAGAAAAAAAATCACTTTCCCCATTTTTATTTGTAGTTTGGTTGTAATTTTAATATAGAGCAGAAGCCTTGTTGTTTGGTCTCGTCTCAACTCTCAAGTTGAGAAACGGCTCATCCTTAACTAGCAAAAGCACTCGAATATCAGTCCGGAAGACACTGGATAGATTTATTTCCACGATAAGCCACGTCTTCTCTGGGTAGGTATGGGAGTGTATTTGTTTCAATAAGTGTCTGCTTACCAGTGACCAACCAGTTATTTAAATAGTGTTTTGTTACGCAGTCAATCGCATCAACCGCAGTCAGTTAATTAATTACAATTATTGTATTTTATTATTTTTAAAGCACCATACATTCTGACAAGTGGTTGTGCATAGTGTTGCGGTAGTTATGTAAGGATCATGGTTTCATGGTTCATGAACATTTAAAATAAGTCGCTCAACTCAGTATTTTAAAGAGCTTTAAATTAGTATTTTAAGGCTAAAACCGTCGAAAAAATGGAATTGAAAAACATTACTTGCATTAGCGTTGTGTGTTCAGGAAACGCAAGTTATAAAAAAAATTCGCATATTTATACATAAGTATATTACAGGATTAAATACGATTTTCCGTGGGAAGACGCTTTTTTGTAGACGTTAATGTGAGAATCGTATGCTTTATCTAAGTCTAACAGTACAATGCGGATTTTAATAACGATGACGATGACAGAATAAATATTCTGTAACGTGACGAAAGTAAATATACATTTAATTTAATAAATCTGTTGGCCAAGAAATATGAGAGTTATGCCTGGATATTTTTAACCATTTGTAGTATGATATAGCAAATAACAGCTTTAAGTGAGATGGGAAAGTAATAGTTAGTATAAAAGTGCGATTTAGTTTAACTTTTAAAGATTTTTACAACCAAGGGTTATAATTATGATAAGAAATACCGCATAAAGATGCTATAGGATGAGGCAAGAGGTCAAATTACGAATGACGATAGATCTAAAGATTCAGATTCAGACGGAGACTAAAAGACTCGCCGTTCATTACATCAAATAAAAGATTAGACCGGAGCTCCAACGCGCACATTAAATTGGTGATATGGATATAGAAATTTTTTACGTCTGGTAGAGAGGTTCTTCAAAATTAATGCTCGATAAGAGTTAAAAGCTGACCTGCACTATGCCATAAAATAAAGCTAATTTAAAACATGCATGCAATTTGCAATTCCTTGCTGCACCATGTGCTCATTCAATGTTATGATTCTAATCAAGAAGTAGTAGCAGTATAAAAAATAGTAGTATAGTAGTAGTAGTAGTAGTAGTAGTAGTAGTAGTAGTAGTAGTAGTAGTAGTGGTAGTGAGTGGTAGTGGTAGTAGTTACCCTAAAGTCCGTCCGATATGCCGCCCTCGTTTATTATGCCGCACGCCTATCCTTTACATGTTGAAAGGGGTATCTCTCCCATGTTAAACATGCTTCAAAATATTTTTTTTTCATATACAAGCCGCGGCATATCGGACGGACTTTAGGGTAGTTAGTAGTAGCAGTAGTAATAACAAACAAGTTAATTAAAGCACAGAGGTTTAGTCGGATGGGGGAGGCTGCCGTTTATTGATGTGGCCTGACGTGAAATGGGCAAATCAGATAGTCTCGAGTAGAGTGTTCCGATGGGACGATGAGAGTATTAAAGAGGTCGACCTTTTCACGATTGACGAACATGTTTCTGACCATTTTACCATTAAATGTGTATCCTTTGCAAGAAAGTTCTCATCAATAAACCACAGTAGTAAAAGTACTTGGTATATCCAACAATCCCACACATAATCCCGTATAAACCGTAGCCACAGCCACAGGATCTTGCCCTATAAACCGCTGCTAGATGGATGATGATCATCATCATGTTCTTCACATTCATTTTTTATGCTTTCCAGTGTCGAGGTTTAGTAGTATAGTACTGGGTTCTACTGCAGTAGTAGTAGTAGTAGTAGTAGTAGTTGCAAGCACATGTACTTCAAGATCATGGTCATTGGGTTTCCTTTCACAGATAGTTGTACCACGTGTGACGTACCCACCACCACAGCCTCTATCTTTCCTATTAGATAAGCTCCCTTTCTTCTGTATAAATATTATCATACGACTACGACGATGGTAAAAAAAACAAGGGGGATAACTCTGTATATTACCGACTAATTTCCACCCAAAAAGCAAAGGGTTATTGAGGTATAGTAGAGAGAGAGAGAGGTATATAAAGTAAATAACTACATTTAATTCAAGGGAAACGTGCTTCGTATTTTTGGTCACTGTCGGTGGTAACATGTGCTCACTTTTCTCTAGGTGGCTTACCAACGCACAAGATACTTCTGCTACTGCTGAGAGTGAAATGGCCAACCTTGCCCAAACTTCGACAACCCAAGGTACACTTTTACGGAAAAGTGTGCTATTTTAAAAAATTTATTTCCAAAAAATCCTGTAAAAATACACACAAAAAAAACATGTCTACTCTGAGGAGCGGGTGATGTAGTAAAAGTCGGGTTTTTTTTGATGATTTGTAGGTGAAAGTAACGGGGATGAGGAGCGTGTTAGTTTCATTTTGGGAGATGAGGATGACGTGAGTTTGGATGAAGAACCTGAACAAACCGAGAGGGAAAAACTTTACAACGGGAAGTTTCACAACGGGAATTTTATGGACAGCCATAATATGGAACCGACGACTTGGACGGATCGTCGTAGACGCCTCAGGTATTTTTTTTATTTATTAATAGTGCCAGTACCATCATCCTAAAGGGATTACCGTATTTTTTCAAATAGTTTCCCCCTGTGATTACTGTTATTAGTAGCGCTACAAGCCCCTAAATTAATTAGTGTCTCTGGACGGACGCTATTCGAGACAATACGGTAGCAGAGTCAGTCCTTTCCCCAAGGTCCGGTAGCTGCAAGCACTAAGCACTATGACTGCTTAATTGTTGAGATATTTCGTTTTGCATGCAGTGGAAATTAATTCCATGATTAGGCTCTTTATGCTAGTATTTTGTAGAAACTTCCTCCATTTAATGAATTGAGTTGTGGAAGATTTTTTCAGGAAATGAGGATAGGATAGGGCTACTTTTTAGTACAAAGTAAAGTATGATAATTTAGTCTAAATCTGTGGTAATTTCCCATTATGAAATCATTAAGGAATCCTTGGAAATGGGGGCAATGCTTTGTACTTTTACAGAACGTGTAAATTAGAGTAGTTTGTAAATGATGTTAGGTTCGTTTTTAAAATATGGGAAAGTGGACTAATTTTTCACATGATTTTCTTGATTGCCAGATTTTTGAGAGACATGTTCATGGTCTTTTCCAATTAATAAGTTACTAAAGTAAGGAAGATGAAAATCCATCAATGGTAAGGCCAATTATTCAGTTGCACCGAACTATAATGCTGGTGTGAGATTTTGTTTGTTTGTTTGGATTGATTTGTCTCTGTTTTGGTTGATTTCAGTAGTAATTCCTTTTCTTTTTTTGTTGTCTAAAAAAGATTGTAAAGCCAGTCAAATTGGCGAATTCAGTTTGGCGAATTATACCCTTTTGTAGCTTAGCTTTGAGGAATGATTATGAATGTATCCACGAAGTTAAAAAAAAAAGAGTGCATTTTCTTTCAAATTTTGGTCTTTTTTGTAAGTTCGTGAGATTGAAATCTAAACTAAGGGATTGACTGCGGAATATTACTATCAGAAATTTAAAAGTACTATTAAAGTTGCGAGAACATCGAGCAGCGTAAATTATGACTTGTAGTTGTATTAAACAAGTATTTTTGTGGGTAGATTATGCAAAACTTTGTATGTTCAGAAATTTAAATTTAAGTCATTTGATTCATCTCTTTTTTTAATTTTCTCTGGAGAGGAATTTAAATGGAATCTTACGAATATTTGTCCGAGGATATTTTTGTTGTGTTGAAGCTACGATGCATACAAGATACAATGGGTCGTCATATCTCTGTGGTGAGATGCAATTGCATTATGCATTAATACCAATCTAATAATTAAAATAACCAACTACTCACCACATCTAAAGTCAGATTACCGATGTTCACTATCGTCATTGTTATCAGTTAGATAAGAAGACCTGGGTGAATATTATTTTATTAGGAGATAAGTGTCAGGCGAATTGAATACTGCATAAAAACAAAACAGTTTGCTTTTCCATACTACTCAATAAGTTCCATGCAAATGATATAATCGTCTGTCAACTTCTGTTTAGTTCTTTTTGTTTACTTGGCTGTCGTAAAATTACTAGTTTGCAACTCACTAGATTTAGAATGATGATGGGAACTGGGAACTCGAAACTTAGAAATCGTTTTGCGTTTAGTTTAATCTCTGCTGCTGTGTAGATACATTTGTATTAATCCATAGTACAGCAGCTATGTCTTAGTAAATGTGAACTTTTAGTAATGTTATGTGGACTTTGTTGGATTTGGGGTTGGTCGAGATGACAGTTAGTTTATCATTTTATCAATCATATCAAAATCATCAATGAACCGAGTAAAATTCAGCATATAACAATCTCCTAAACAGACAAGACTGCTCTACTCCACGTGAATGGATGATGTATTAATTTGCTGCATAATAACCGAAATGTAGCACTAGTAGTGCTAGATTTCCGTTTGCACTGCTAACTCAATATTAGTAATCCTGCTAACTACTACTTGCGTAGATCGCTTATCTGCAGTCTGCTAAAGTTGATGCTTTGGTTAAGTTCCGCTGTATGGAACACTAACCGTTCCTCAAATCGGCTAATGTTAAGTCAAGAAATTCGAATAGATTTTGTATGTGCAATGAGAAAGTCAATTTACAACACAATTGCTTTCCTTATCCTTCGGTAATAATAACTGCTAGCAAGCAGTTAGCGAGAAAGAGCTTTTAACAAAATGGAATTGAAATGAATAGCTAAAAAGACGAAGAGCCTTATGATTTTTATGGAAAGCGTTTTAACTATCCTTATTTGGGAACGACGGTAACAGTCAGTAGTTAATTGTCAAATATCATGGGGGGTTTATTTCCAATTCCTTTCCGGTACTTAGTACTTGGTGTAATCCACTATAACAATAAAAAAGACTCGGTTTCATACACCTAATAATATCATAATTAACTTTGCTGCCCTTGAATACTTTGTTCCTTCAACCGTAGCTTTGGAAGTTGAAGGAATCATCACAACTTGGACAGGAGGCCATCTCTTTTTGTGATTCTGATCTGACGGTATGTCATAGCGAACTATTTTTTTATTTAGTGATTCGATCATACTGTTTTCTTATCATGTAGAATTAGATACCCCACTCCATTTCCTCATTAGTTCTAAGTTATTTTGTGGTTTCAATCCAAATCATATCCAGCGACGCAATAAGTTTACTGACTATAGCAATTAATTCATTCTAAATAGCACTGCTGATCATGATCAAGTTGTAAATTCCCTTAGCAGTCATGTTGTGAATCTTGATGATCAAGTAGCCATGGATGAAGCTATCCTATTTGGCACATCGATAAGGCATGGCCTTGACTTTAGTTTCCTTGCGTTTAGCTTGACTTGGCTATCCATAGCGGTGGTTCCAGCTCCAACCGTTTTAATACTTCGTATTCTTAAAAACTGCAACTAAACAATCTTATTGATGATTTCTTTCTTGCTTTGAATATGTGCAATGAACGTAGTTGATAGTAATAATACGAGTAGGGTCTACGTAGGTCATGGACGTATTAACCCTAAAAGTCTTTAGCCTGTTTGCCATTGTACTTCAAAAGTTAAGTTAATTACTCGTGTTCAACGCGTATAAAAGTAATACTAAGTATCGAATATTGTATTATGACTTCACACGCTGTCATTGGCGTAGAATATGCTCTATGAGACATCTAAACTACTATTAAATGCTCCATGATGAAGTGTCTCCTTCGCTTCGGACTCAAATTTATAGATGTAAGGCATTATCTACGAGTGGGTTTCAAATTCGCTTGTTCTCTCGTATAAAAATGATAGCAAATTCACGAACATTTATCCTAATAATTTCCTGTAGCAATTATGCATCCAATGTAAACCTCATGCATTGTATTACCTTACAAGAAATAGCAGTACATGGGATTTGAAGCAGGATTCCAAAGATTGTATGGAAATAAAATGTTTGTTGGTTGGTTTTTTGCTAAATTTACCTGGCGATTGCAAGCTGCTATTTTTTGTGTTCAGCTTATTGTCAACTAAATATTATAATCAGACTCAAAAATTTGTTCATAGGCCTTCCATGTCCTACGGCACGATGTTAAAAGATACTCAAATATACGTGGATCCTAGAGACGTAACTGTAGCCACAACGGAGGAACTAGTAAAGAAACTAGGTGGAACGAAAAATATCAATAGGGTAAGATATTTTTGAAATAGTATGTGTAAATGGTGCAATCGGAGAGTATTTCGGAGGGTATGATTGTCATAATGATTTCTACAGGTCCTAATCGCCAACAACGGCATTGCTGCTGTAAAATGCATGCGATCAATTCGACGCTGGGCCTACGAGGTTTTTCGGAACGAGCGTGCCATCCGATTTGTCGTAATGGTGACACCGGAAGATCTAAAAGCCAACGCAGAGTACATTAAGATGGCTGACCACTATGTTCCCGTTCCAGGAGGGACAAATAACAACAATTATGCTAACGTAGAGTTAATCCTTGATATAGCCAAGAGGATGAAGGTATAATCATTATACAGCTTAATACTTTTAAAAGTTCTACACCCAACATCCACATATATTGCAGTCTGAAAACAGGACTACCAATTTTAAGTAGGCTATCATTTCTTATAGGTTCAAGCGGTGTGGGCAGGATGGGGTCATGCTTCTGAAAATCCAAAACTTCCAGAAATACTTGGGAAAAACAATATTGCTTTTATAGGACCTCCTGAAAAGGCCATGTGGGCGTTAGGAGATAAAATTGCCTCCAGCATTGTAGCTCAAACTGCCAAAGTTCCAACCCTGCCATGGTCTGGGGATGGATTGATTGCTCAATGGACTGGAAAAGATAAGCGAATCAAAATTTCTAATGAGCTGTACAAGAAAGGTTGTGTGGAGTCAGCTGAAGATGGACTTATTTCTGCTCAAAAAATCGGGTTTCCGGTCATGATCAAAGCTAGTGAAGGTGGTGGTGGTAAAGGAATTCGAAAAGCGGAGAGCGGAGATGACTTTTCTAATCTTTTTCGACAAGTTCAATCCGAAGTACCTGGTTCTCCTATTTTTATTATGAAATTGGCTACATGTGCTCGGCATCTAGAAGTTCAGCTGTTGGCCGATCAATATGGAAACGCGATTTCTTTGTTCGGAAGAGATTGCTCAATTCAAAGACGTCACCAAAAAATCATCGAGGAAGCTCCTTGTGTGATTGCTAAGCAGGAGGTGTTCGAGGAGATGGAAAAGGCCGCGGTTCGCTTGGCTAAGATGGTAGGATACGTGAGTGCTGGAACAGTAGAATACTTGTATGATAACGATGGAAATTATTTCTTCTTGGAACTGAATCCCCGTCTTCAAGTGGAGCATCCTTGCACAGAAATGGTTGCGGATGTCAACTTACCTGCTTGTCAGTTGCAAATTTCAATGGGGATTCCTCTTCATAGAATCAAATGTATAAGAACCCTGTACGGAGAAAGCCCATGGGGAGATAGTCTTATTGATTTTGAGACTCCGAAGAGTAAACCTCAACCGTGGGGTCATGTCATTGCTGCTCGGATTACCAGTGAAAATCCTGACGAAGGCTTCAAACCTAGTAGTGGAACTGTGCAGGAATTGAACTTCAGATCTTCCAAAAATGTCTGGGGTTATTTTAGTGTAGCTGCATCCGGAGGTCTCCACGAATTTGCTGACTCTCAATTTGGCCATTGCTTCTCCTGGGGTGAAGACAGGGAACAAGCCCGAGAAAATCTTGTCATTGCTTTGAAGGAGTTGTCTATCAGAGGGGACTTCCGAACAACAGTTGAATACCTCATTACTCTTTTAGAGACAAGAGCATTTCAGGAAAACACCATTGATACGAGCTGGTTAGATGCATTGATTGCTGAAAGGGTACAATCAGATAAGCCCGAAATGATGCTGGGCGTCATTTGTGGAGCTTTGCACGTAGCCGATCAAACAATTTTGAACGCTTTCCAAAACTTTCAAACTTCTCTTGAAAGAGGCCAGATATTACCAGCCAATACTCTTCAAAATTCAGTATATGTTGAGCTTATTAACGAGGGAGTAAAATACCAAGTATCAGCTGTCAAGAGCGGACCTAGTCAGTACTTCTTGGTCATGAACGACTCCTTCAAAGAAGTAGAGGTGCATAGAATGTCTGACGGAGGTCTCCTTATCTCTGTTGATACACAGAGCTACACCACTTTCATGAAAGAAGAAGTAGATCGGTATCGAGTGGTAATTGGAAACCAAACTTGTGTATTTGAAAAGGAGAATGATCCAACACTTCTACGATCGCCTTCTGCGGGGAAGCTACTGGGTTACTTGGTCGAAGATGGGGGTCATGTTTACGCTGGTCAAGCTTACGTTGAAATTGAAGTTATGAAAATGGTAATGACTCTGTCTAGTCAGGAATGTGGAAGCATTTGCTATTTGAAACGGCCTGGAGCTGTTCTCGATGCCGGTGCATTGATAGCTCGATTGGAATTAGATGATGCGTCTAAAGTCACAACTGCTCAAGTTTTCGAAGGAAAATTCCCGTTTGTTGAAGGCTCCGTCCCTGCCGTTGGGGATAAGCTCAACCAAATATACCAGGCGTGTAAAACCAATCTGGAAAACATTTTAGCTGGATACTGCTTACCAGATCCATATTTCAATACCAAAACAAAGGAAGTCGTCGAGCAATTCATGAAGGCTTTACGCGACCCAAATCTGCCTCTACTTGAACTTCAAGAAGTAATTTCATCGATATCTGGCCGTATTCCTCAACCCGTGGAGAAGAAAATACGCAAATTGATGATGCTGTACGCCAGCAATATAACATCAGTTCTAGCTCAATTCCCCAGCCAACAGATAGCCAGTGTGATCGATAGTCATGCGGCAACCCTACAGAAACGAGCGGATCGTGACGTTTTCTTCATGACTACTCAAGGGATTGTTCAACTTGTTCAGCGCTATCGGAATGGAATTCGAGGAAGGATGAAGTCGGCCGTGCAGGAACTTTTACGAAATTATCTTGCAGTAGAAACACAGTTCCAGCAAGGACATTACGATAAGTGTGTTTCAACTTTGAGAGAGAAGAACAAAGACGACATGATTTCAGTTGCAGCGGCTATATTTTCACACTACCAAGTGGCCAAGAAAAATTCTCTCGTCACAGTACTTGTTGATCATGTTTGGCTAAATGAGCCTGGATTAACCGATGAGTTAGCTCCTATCCTGAATGAGCTGACAACTTTGAATAGATCTGAAAACTCGAGAGTAGCCCTACGAGCTCGCCAAGTCCTTATCGCTGCACACCAACCAGCCTACGAACTGCGGCACAACCAAATGGAATCTATTTTCCTTTCTGCTATTGATATGTATGGTCACGACTTCCATCCGGAAAATCTGCAGAAACTCATCATGTCTGAAACATCTATTTTTGACGTTCTACACGATTTTTTCTATCATACCAATAAAGCTGTGCGAATGGCTGCCCTTGAAGTTTATGTCCGGAGAGCGTACACTTCCTACGAACTCACTTGTCTTCAACACAAAGAACTTCCCCTCGCAATGTGCATCGTTCAATTCCAATTTCTTCTGCCCTCATCCCATCCTAATAGAATGCCTCACAATAAAGCCAGTGCCAGTGCCTTGTCTCATGTGCCTTCCTTAGATGAAATGCAGCTTGGTGAAATGCCATTGCAACTAGATGATTGTCAGAGAACGGGAATAATGCTGGCTTTCTCGAAGATGGAGGATTTCGAAAACTACTTTGACGACTTGATGGAACTATTCTTGTCAACTTCTCGGCCAGACTCCCCTCAGAACGTGTCTGGTGGTGGTGATGACGAGATCAGCAAATCAGGACTTTCGGTATCCATAAGTTCAAGTTTCAGCGATGTCGGTATCAACATTAGTGACTACGAGCTGAAACCAACAGAGCCTATTCATATTCTTAATGTATCAATCAGGTTAGAACTGGAAACCGATGACAATATCTTGAGCGAACAATTTGCTCAATTTGTAATAAATCATCGGGAAGTACTCCTGGAGAGAGGAATCCGAAGAGTCACCGTCATTGTTCTATGCCGGCGGCAATTCCCCAAATATTTCACTTACCGAGCTCGGGACAACTTTTCCGAAGACAGAATTTACCGTCACTTAGAACCTGCATTAGCATTCCAGCTAGAAATTAATCGTATGCGAATGTATGATTTGGAAGCTCTCCCAACGTCGAATCAGAAAATGCATTTATACCTGGGGAAAGGTAAAGTACCAAAAGGACAAGAAGTAACTGACTACCGATTTTTCATTCGATCAATCATCAGACATTCCGACCTCATTACCAAAGAAGCTTCCTTTGAGTACCTTCAGAATGAAGGTGAACGTCTTCTCCTTGAATCCATGGATGAGCTTGAAATTGCTTTCTCTCATCCTCACAGTAGAAAAACGGACTGCAATCATATCTTCCTCAATTTCGTCCCAACCGTTATCATGGATCCAGGCAAAATAGAAGAAAGCGTTAGGAATATGGTACTACGGTATGGCCCTCGGCTTTGGAAGTTAAGAGTACTTCAAGCTGAGCTTAAGATGACCATTCGGCAAACTCCAAATAGTAAAATCATACCGATTCGTCTTTGCTTGGCGAATGAAAGTGGATACTACCTTAACATCCATATGTATAAAGAAGTGAACGATCCTAACTCGGGACTTATCAAATTCGAATCCTTCGGTACTAAGCACGGTCCGCTTCATGGATTTCCAGTATCTACTCCATACAAAACTAAGAACTACCTTCAACAAAAGCGGTTTCAGGCTCAAAGTAACGGGACTACATACGTCTACGACTTCCCAGACATGTATAGGCAAGTTTTGGAAAGAATCTGGAAAGAGTATAAGGACTCAAGACCTAGCGAAAACATTGAACCACCTGCTCAAATGCTGCAGTATATTGAGCTGGTCCTTGATGGTCAAAACCAATTAGTTGAACAGAATCGAACGGAAGGAGAAAATGATGTTGGAATGGTTGCTTGGAAAATGCGCTGCTTCACTCCAGAATTTCCAAACGGCAGAGAAATCATCGTAATTTCCAATGACATTACCCATTTAATTGGGTCATTTAGTGTCCGAGAAGATGTACTGTTCCTAAAGGCATCCGAGCTGTCTAGGAAGCTTAAAATTCCTAGAATCTATCTAGCAGCAAATAGTGGAGCTAGAATAGGTCTTGCTGAAGAAATCAAGCAACTTTTCAGAGTGTGCTGGGAAGACGAGTCCGACCCAGAGAAAGGATATCGCTATTTGTACCTGACTCCAGAGGACTACTCCAAGGTTGTAAACCTGAACTCTGTACGCGTTCAACTCCTAGAAGAAAATGGCGAATCTCGGTATAAGATTACGGGAATCATCGGCAAAGAGGACGGCATCGGAGTAGAAAACTTACGTTATGCTGGCACAATTGCTGGTGAGACCTCTCAAGCTTACAAAGAAGTTGTAACAATGTCTATGGTCACCTGCAGAGCTATAGGAATCGGAGCTTATCTTGTTCGTCTTGGACAACGAGTTATTCAAATAGAAAATTCTCACATTATTCTTACTGGTTATGGTGCATTAAATAAGCTGCTTGGTCGTGAAGTTTACACATCAAACAACCAACTAGGAGGAATCCAGATCATGTACAACAATGGAGTGTCCCACAAAACCGAACGTCATGACATGGAAGGAATTTACACAATTCTGAAGTGGTTGTCTTACATTCCTGCCTTGAAAGGAGGTCCTCTGCCAGTCCTCCCACCAATCGATCCCGTTGAAAGAGACATAATCTATTTCCCTACTAAAGCTCCTTACGATCCACGCTGGCTTCTTGCTGGAAGACCCAATCCCAGTTAGTGCACGACCTTGCTTAAAGATTGTGACAATTACCAGTGTATTGTTTTTATATTGTTTTTTTTTTGCAGATAACCCTAATGATTATGAAAGTGGATTCTTTGATTACGGTTCATTCGAAGAAATCATGAAGCCATGGGCTCAAACTGTCGTCACAGGACGAGCTCGTCTTGGTGGCATACCAGTTGGAGTGATTGCGGTGGAAACTAGAACCGTAGAGCTCAACTTACCCGCAGATCCGGCAAACTTGGATTCTGAAGCTAGGGTACGTGATTTAAGACAGTTTACTTACTACATTATAAGCCTTATATGCATTTTTAAACGTGAGTATCTTTGAATTTTCAGACTGTTTCTCAAGCTGGACAGGTTTGGTTTCCTGATTCAGCCTATAAAACTGCTCAAGCAATCATGGACTTTAGCAAGGAAGAACTACCTCTTATAATATTTGCTAACTGGAGAGGTTTTTCCGGTGGAATGAAAGGTAAACCTTTTAGTTGACCAAATTTTTAGAACCTTCAATTGATGAATGGTTTTATTGGGTTGTAGACATGTACGAGCAAATTTTGAAGTTTGGGTCCTACATCGTTGACGGATTAAGAGAATATGAACAGCCTATTCTTGTATACATTCCACCGTACGGTGAGTTGCGAGGTGGAGCTTGGGTTGTAATAGATCCCACTATCAATCAGCGTCACATGGAAATGTACGCTGACACTGATGCCAGAGGTGGCATTTTAGAACCAGAGGGTGTTGTAGAAATTAAGTTCCGAATGAAGGACCTACTCAAAGTTATGCATCGGTATGAAAAGAAATAAGTAATTAGCGTTTAATAAAACTGCATTCCTCAGTGCGTCATTTGTTGTATTTAATATTTTCTAGAATGGACCCTGAGCTGATGAAGATGAAATCGGAACTTGTAACTATCGCAGATAAATTAGAGAAAAAAAATGCTCTAGAGAAAAAGATGCACGACAGAGAAGAAATGCTAAGACCAATCTACCAGCAGGTTGCAATACAGTTTGCTGATCTTCACGATACTCCAGAGCGTATGTTAGAAAAGGGAGTTATTCAGGTATGCAGTTAATTTTTTTATGTGAAAATAGATGGCAATCAATAGTCGTTGTTTGTTATGAGCTGTAAGCATCCCTGTTATTTTTCTTACAGGAAATCGTACCTTGGCGTCAAGCCCGTACGCTTTTGTATTGGCGCTTGAGAAGGCTTATACTTGAACACGCTGTAATTGACGAAATCATGAAAGTCCGACCTGCTCTGACACATGGACAAGCAGCAGCTATGCTTCGTCGTTGGTTTATGGAAGACAACGGTGCTATGAACGTGTGGGAAGATAATCGGAAGGTTGTAGAGTGGCTGTCTACAGACTCAGCTATTAATGAAAACATCAGATCTCTTCGTCGAGATGCTGTAGTTAATCAGGCAAATGTGCTGATTGAGGTATACAGACATAAGTTATCATTTATAATTTGTTCACTGAAGTATGGATTTTAAACTCAAGAATTTGTCATCTTATTTTAGGAGTATCCTGAATTTACGACAGATTGTGTACTTCGCCTTATGCAACACATGAGCCCACAACAACGCAATGAAGCAATTCGAGCTGTTGCGAAAATGGATTCTGCTGCAACTTCTTCTGCAGTGGCTGTTGATGATGACGAGATTAACGAAAACGCAAGAGGAGGAGACTAATCGCATCATCAAAGAAAGTAGTAATCGTAACATGTTATAGCTTAGATTACATATATTCTCTTACTTCGTTAATACCTTTGCTCGATTAAAAGCTATATCTCAACTTATATCTATTGGTCAAAGTACGTGTAGTCTTTACAAACGCAAACTCTCTAAATGCCCAGTGAGAATTTTCTATACCATGATGAACTACCAACATTGACGATCTAACTGTTTTAACTGTATTTTCTGGATATTACAAAATTTTAAATATCTAGTAGAATCCTTACGCAATAAATTTGCTACCAAGGTTTGAAAGAGAGATCTTATTTAGTTTTCGTAGACAATAAGCATATAAAATATACGAAAGGTTATATTTTACTATAAACTGAATATGATCGGGGCTTCCAATCCAAAATCGTTCGAGGTAGTTTCTTACCATCGTTCATTCTCCGATACATTTCTTCTGTTCATTTATTTTCACGAGTACACTAGCTTCTTCAAGCTAAGCAGTTGTGATAGAGTAAGTGTTGATACCACATTTTTTGACGGTGCTATTCAATACGACGATGCACTTTATGTTAGTTCTTATTAGCTTCAAGTAATTATGAGATTGTATATTTTTAATTACTACTTGGGAGTATTTTATTGCGTCCACCCAGCTAAAATGTATATTGTGAATTGTGATCATTTATGTTATTCTTCATTGCTCTAAAATTACATTCTAGATGTATGAGATTATTATAAGAAATTAAGAATGTTTTAAGAGATATCATAAAAAATGTGCAAAGCTACTTAATTGTGTAGTTTTAGGATTGCCATTTTAGCATCGTCATATATGAGCTTTTATTACAGTTGCCAGGAAATAGCATTCAGTCTTTTTGTGTCCTTCATGTACACCTTGTTACTCACCTTCCGTAGCCAGGAGCAATACAAATCTCCTGTTTTGAGGTCACAAAGAAGATAAATCCATAAGAAGTAATTAGATAAAGCGCAATAAGTAAGAAACTTTTAGATGTTTTAAGCACAACGGCTTTATTATTGTACTAGTAATTAGTGCTATTTTGAGATGTATGACAAAACAAGTGGTTCTACCTGTTAGAATAAGGTTACTGCAAGACCATGACCTAAAGTGCACTTGATAACTAGACGTAAATAAAACAGCTGAAGCTACTATATTGCAAGATAAACGTAAAGCTTTAATAAAACTTAGATGAGCAGCATGATGCTAAAAATATATTGTATTTGTCTTTCATGAAAATAATAAAATGTAAACGGTCAAGTTAGCGAATGACACGGTTTTAATTCAAGTTATTATTATGTGTTTCAACTATAATTATTTTATTACCTAAGGTATTTTGCGTACATTTAAAGTGCGGCTGATATATTTCCTAAATTGTAAGTTAAAGTGGTTTCTTTTTCCAGTGGAATGCTTGTTAGTGGAATGGAGACTCCGCCAAGGAAATTATTTTCTTGTAAAGGATCATGGTGCCATACGGATAGTTGCAGAATTTTTCCTACTATCATGTGCAACGGCAGTCGGTATTCAATCTATACAAGTCAAGTTTAAAATACTCATCAGCATCTTTTGATTAGAAGTCGAGACGAGTCTCATCATAGACGAGACGTTTGACTTACCATTTCCATAAAAGTTGGATGCTGACTACGTTTGACAACTCGAGTTTTCCTCTTCGTCAGTCTAGTGGGGTCTGGTTGAAGGTAACTTTTAACATAAGGACTGGGGGGTTGACCATTGGGACATGAAAGGTGATGTGCATGAAGAATAAGAACTAAAAGTGCTCCTTTCGAGTATTGCACGCAAACTTTGATTTCCCCGTGGATTTCCGTATTGCTTCTTAGCCGTCTTTTTTCTGCCATTACAATTACACATTTTTAAGTACTCAAAGCAATTGAAAACGTTAAGCGAAGCCCGTTAACAGAGAAAGTGATACGTTAAAAGTTCTCCCATATTTGTTTTGGGATCTCTCTTGATGTTGCTAAAGCTCAAAAAGTTTCAGGAAAGCTACCATTGGATTTATAAAATTCTGAATTTGATACTAAAACCTAGCAAATAGAAGTAAAAGGCTTCTACCGTTCTTCAAACCGATTTAAAAAAAAACATCTTCTATTAAAAAAAGAAAAGTGACACAACTTCGGGATTGTGCTGGTTTAGATTAGCTGAAACTCTTACTTCATAAACGTACGCATATAAAATAACGCTTCGACGTGTTTAAACAACCGAGGAACTGACCATTGTCTCCGGTTTGTGTACTGTCCGAAGCAGTTCCATGAAATTCCTCATCTTGAAGTAAGGGATGAAAGAACGTGTAAACCAAGTCAGAATGAGCTATTTCATCTGCAAGTAGAAAAAGGGAGTCTAGGAAGGCCTGAAGTTGAGCTTTCCGTTTTTCCGCTACTTGCTTCACGTTTGATCTTCCAATTCCAGAACTTTTAGGAAGAGCTCGAAGCGACCGCACGGCCATTGGGAAATTCATACAGAGCTTTACGTAAAGCTCAAGGAACTGCTTATATGAACGCTTGACACAGAACGGTTGAGTGTGATCCTTTCTCATTACCTATTCAGATTATATTTATTTTATACGCAACTCATATAACTTTCACCATGAAGTAAGGACTAACCTTGGTCGTAAATAAATAGTGCTTTTCTGGGCTGTATTCTTTCTTAAATTCTGTGATCTCTGCACTAGTTATTCTGCCTTCACCATCCATGCTATAATACATGTAAATTCAAAGTTAAATGCTCCAGATATCCAGAAAATTGTGAGCTATACAAAAAACTAACCTGTAAACTTTTGGCATAAAGGATAAAGTTGTGGAGTTTTCCGTACTGCTGTCGGAAGAAAACCTAAGTTGGGCCAAACTGTGTATGAAGAAGTTAACTGGAGTGAACCAATTCCTGAAATGAAAGGTTTTAAAATGAAATACTAAAAATGGAAGACTGATGATTCACGTTTGTTTGTAGACAGTCACACACTTGAATATGGGTTAAAATAGGAAGAATCGGGGTTCTTTGATTTAGCTATTCTTCCTACTTTATAACCTCTTATTATAATCAAGTTCCTTACGTCAACGAGTCTTCAATAAATCGCGTAAATCGAGCAGCAGCTTCCACGTTGGAACAGTCGGGTAGCAAAGCGTTTTGAATGTACAACACTGAATTAACTCCTACTCCTGGGATTCCAGCCGTAGCCATCATAGCAAATAGGTTCATCAACGTATCACCATTCTGTCGTACAATTTTAAATGCTTGACAGCAAAGTTCGACGAATTGATGAAATCTTTGGGTATATTTTTCTCCATCGTTTATAACGTAGAGCATATCAGCAGTTAAAACAAATGGAGCACGATCCCTTTTGAAACTTCCGAACATTTGAGAATCGCCCAAAAACTTTCCAAAATCTATATGAAACAAATGTCCTTTGTTGGTAAGCATAATGTTGTCATTATGTCGATCACAGATTCCAAGGATGTAGGTTAAAACACAATATGCTGCACATGAACGTGTGAAATTTTCTACAGCGCGACGATAGTCTAAAGTTGAAGGATTCATTTTGCCAAGCCATTCAAAGATAGGTCGATTACGGAAGGCTCCTGTGACCCCATACTCTGCTTGAATTTTGCATAACGTTTCAGCATTGGAAACGATTTCCACGACGCCTGTAATTTCCAAGATTCTTTTTACTATAGGAATCATTAGTAAAGTCAAATGGAATCTTCTGCGATACTTACCTTGTTGGAAACCTGTGGGGACACAGGTAAATGTCATTACGCGTAAATCCAAGCCATCTTTAAGCCACCACGATTCAATCATTCGAATAACCTGGATTGTTAACATGTCTTGGCGAATATCATCACCTTGCTAAAAGACGAAATAGCACATGTTGTAAAGATATAGCTGAGCATAAATAAATCTACAGCATTTTAAATGTCGACCATTTACCTTGTATAGAATAGGTATTAAACCACCTTCAGGTAATGAGCTTTTAAAATTAATTTTCAAAGGTACGGATGCTGAGTTGTAGCAAATGCATTGATCTATGTCCAGTGCAGTTACGTTATATGCTGGTGAAATAGGTAATGAGTAAGTTTCCGAGCTTCCAAAAAGTTGCATATCCATACGCTTTAGTTCTTGGGTCAGCACGGTATTTCTTTGGGATGGATGAACTGATTTGACTTGTTTGGTTACTTCGGCAAGACCCTTTACATAAAATAGAAATGTGTGTTAACATTTTGAAATTGTTATTAAGGTTATTATTCCTTCAAAATTACCAATATAAGCTTATATTGAGATATTAAAGATGATCGCCATTTGTGGTATGAAATGACAAGCAAAGAGTTAAGCATCAGTTCCAGTCTTCGTCTCCTAGGGTCAAAAGTTCCATCCGGTGTGTTGGACTGGATAGGGGACGAACATGTATCCTCTGATAGCCATTTCCCGAGACCAACGTCTGATACCAAGTTCCAAAACAGTGCATGAGTTACTTCATACCGTAACAAGGCCTTTCTTAGCAAAAACTCGGCCAACGGTGATAAATCGAAAGTTTCATAGGACAATGCCTCCACAAGTTGCGGAAGAATGGATATCAAATCTTCATCACTCATGTCAGACATCCAATTAATAGCTGTTTGTCGTACTTTTGCGTCAGGAAAGCTAGAAATAATTAAAAACAAACAGAACTGTACGCCTCACTCAGGATATGCAAATAATTAGTGATGCGAATGTTAGACTGAACGACTCTCTGAAAGTGTACCAGGGTAAGAGCAGTTGAAGAGCGTTAGTGGGGCTTAAAGGTGACCAATTCTCCAGCATAACATGAAGTTCACTTAAACTGGCAAAGTCCCAAAGTTGGGCAGACAGCAGTACTTTTGGTAATGCTGACGGATATTGGTACAGGTAGTGACGCTTCTCCCAGAGAACTTCACGCTCGTCAGGGGGAAATTTGGTAAATGTTGCATGTTCAATGATGTCCATGAGTAGAACTTGAGTATTACTATCCAAGGACATAAAGTCTCTAGTAACATTAGTCTTAAATGGTATTTCAGGAAACTTGAGAGGATGGCCGACATCCGGGAATTCAATGGCTGCAAAATGCCATAGCAAAAATCCTTACAGATATGCACTTTTAACTTGTTTTAAAGGGATGCATCAAAATACTATGAATTTACTAATGAGTGAAACGTTGCCATCGTAAGAAAAGGCAGAGTTGGGAGCTGGACCCAGTCGTTTTTGTGGCATTCCATGTGGCCACAAAGGAAGGAGTTGATTTCCACGAACAAGATAACTGAAGAATCATTCCAACAAAGTTTTACAGTAATATATAAAACCCCTTCCCTACATTTATTATAATAATGTTTGAGACAAGTACCCTTGAAAATCGAAACATTGTATACTAGACCAGCCCAATTCGACATGTTTCATTTCTCCATTCTCTTCCAACTTTCTCCCAAAAATGGAAAATACCAGCCTACATTCCCTCGGTAGAATACAGAATGGTAAATATTCAAACGTTAGCCAGGAGTCGAATATTACTGAGCTGAAAAACCAGCCGTCATCCATTTTTGACAACGTAGACGCATGTGACTGCTGTTTCCCAAATACTCGAGTTCCATGTAATATTTCCACTATTATATAATAATCTGCATAACTATTGACCCATTCCGGTTTCACGCGGTGGATACCACCGACACGGACAAGGAAAGGCTCAAGCATATCCGACATGAACTTTGAACCTAGAACATCGTAAAAAACATATATTTCACTTATGATTGAAAACAAAACTATGTATATTTAAGGGTGATAATTTCTGACCTTGTGCCTCATCAACTAGAGAGGATTCCAAGGGAGAACTCATTTTAAAACTAACTGGAAATGACTTTGAGTACATTTCCACGAGCGTTCTTACAGAATCTATCACATTCTCTTTGGTCCGCAGGACAGCATCTTTTGTAGACTCTGTGCTGGATTTACTCTCAGTTCCTAATATCTCTACGAACGAATGCCTGGAGTCAACATCGCTTCCGATAACCGTACGTCGATTGATTTGTGACTGTGCTTTCTCCACGTCCTTGTTCCATTGATCACAGGCTAAATTAAATGCTTCCAATGCTCGACGAAGCTCTATCGTTTGTATATTTCCCAACAAGACACAAACCCCCTTAACAGTCTGGTTGAGAGGGGTTGAGTTCACTGTGTTTTTGACATGCAAAACACCATCAGTCAACTTTTCATTTATCTTATCTGATTCTCGATCTATCACTTCTAAGAATTTGGATATTTCTGCGAAGGTTATCACTTTAGAGTTGCAGGCAGGCATAATTTCCTCTGGGAGAATTGCAGACTCGTATGTTTCGTCAACTTGCTGAAATAAAGTTTCATAGAATTTATACTGTGACTGTCTAAAAGCGATTAAATTAGATGAAATGTCATTGTTTTAAAAGAAATTTCCTATCAAGATCTTACAGGCCGTGCCCAATATATCTTCAGCAGAGACGACCTGGGTACTAATACTAATCGTACATCCTCGTCCATTTTAATGCAGTCTTGAACATAACGGTGATTTATAAGGGTTTTCTTTGAATGAAGGTACTCGTCTCGGCCTCTGACCCTCAGAATAAAGTCCAGTCCTGTCCCATCTACTCCCATTCTGGTTAGCGTTTGCTCAATCACTAACTCGATAAGGACAGTTACTGAAAGGGATAATACTTGCTTTACTCAATGGATTTTAACTGAAAGCTTGGAACTTTCCGACCTAAGGAGTCTTAAGCCGGTGCTAAATTCATAAAATGTGTTCTATAGAAATAAATGATTGCTAACCATCTGAAGTAAATGTTGCTGGCTCTTTCGTGAAGTTATCGTTATAAATAATTAATTTAAGGCTGAGGAGACCTTCTTTCCAACACTCTGATGGACCACAGGGGGATTGTATATAACTAGGTGGATTTTTGGATGGTAGTATTCTGTAGAAAACTGTAAAATTCATGGAAAAAGTACTATGAAAACTATAATAATTTTCATGAATTATTAAAGTATCCAAGATAAGCGGTTTGAAACCCTACGTTTCAATTTTTGTAGCATCTCAACAAAGGCCAATAGTTCTCCGTCAATTTGAGCAATTTTCTTCAAGCTTGTGATATTTTCGTACAACTTTCCGTTTCTTTTTAACTGCAGAATATAAGAATAATGAATTACCTTTTGGATGTACTTATCATCAACAACTCTCGATAAACCAAGTCAAAGGATCACTAAAGTTACCTTATCCGATGAAAATTTCCTTCCAGCTTGTTTAGCAAGGCGAACACTGTGAGCTGAGACATATTCTGCAGATTGAAGCACTGGCTTATCATAAGGTAAAGGCACAGAAGACAAGGAAACAGACCCTTGAGAGAAGGGTACTGAGCCATAGGGATGCATATAAGTAGAAGATCCCGAGGATATGGAAACCGCATAAAGGTATTCGAATTGGTTATAAACATCATATAAAAGAGACTGGTCTCCTCGACCCTCCACGGAAAGGTCTATCGTATCATAAGGGTTATTCGTAGGGGTTGGTAAACTAGGATACAGGGATACATCCGTTTTCCATCCATGATTTCCACTAAGACGAGCATCACTACTGGACTCCGTTTGAACTGGTTGTGACACGGACACGTTTTCATAAAGATTATTTACAACTTCTGGCATTTTCTCAGGCTTATCAACTCTTTCAGGCGTATTTTCATCCCTTTCTCTTAAAGGGATAGTACTAAACAACGGGTCGAAGTCTTGGAGAAGATTCTTTTCATCGTTTTGCCCTAGATCAATGAGATCGTCTGTGAAGGATTTTAATTGGTCTGACAGCGTTCCATAAAGGTCTCTAGTTGATGATGCATTCTCCTGCCAATTTCGTTGACCTGATGAATCGCCATAGAAACTTGTTGGGAATTTGTTGATCTCTGGTTTATTATAAATAGGGACTGAAGGTCGAGAATTGGAATTGATGCTGCTTATTGTTTGCCCAGGAATTGAACTTGAACTACCAGCGAGGGCATTGCCAGGATAATTATAATTTTGATTAAGCGTCTGTAAATATCCAATTGGGGTCGGTTGATGAAAGTTTCCATTTGGAGTGGATTGACTTCTAGAGACGCTGACGCTTTGAGCTTCTGGATTATTTGATGCGAATGGACCTGGCAATTTAGACAAAGTATTTTCATGAAACAAGGAAGGGCTTCGCTGTGGCAAGATGAACCCTACAGGCCGTTTATGACTAAGTGGTTGTGGGTGTGATAGTTGTGAATGATGAGCAGAGCCTCCATTGCCAGTTTCTGTGATTTAAAAGCAAATATTGACATTATTATATGAAATGACCTTAGGTCGAATCATTTTGGAATAATTCACCAAGAGTTTCTTTTAACGACCTGTGCATTGAAAACTATCATCAAATGCATTTTGTATATCCCCTGTTCCCCATGTATTTTCCACATTGAATGTCTCTAAACTAAGGCGTTTGGCTGTTTCTAAATCTTTTAAAAATTGGGCTTCCTCGTCAGTGAAATTTGTGTTTTGATTCATGATTCCAGCAATACTTGGTAAAATTTTGCAAGACTTCTTTAGAATATTAGTAGGGAAAGTATCCCCTCATCCACCCTATAGGCACAGGCTTCAAAAATAGCATCTATAATTCAGGTTTTTACTGAAGTTAATATCAGCTAACTTAACTTTTGAAGTATTCACAATGACTACGCACATAAGTTCATGTGTGATACATAATGTTCATTTATTTGGTATGGTATGGTTGCATCCAGTAAACTTGTTATCTGGAATGATTATAAAATATGATTCAATTGGTAGTCTCCTCATCGATTGTTCGTTCGTACATAAGTTCTGACTTCTGCAAAGTTCATATACTCAAACTTTCTAATTCTTTGCTAATCTCTTAATTGGATTATTGACCAGTTGTTTCTTCATAAAAATATACTGGGTATAAGGGATATGTGCTTGGTATTTAATATTTAGCATTTCATTATATTCCTCAATTTTAAAAGAACAGTTTAAAATCTTAAAATGTTAAAACAAAAGATTGATAATTATTGGTTTAAAATAGTTGAAGTACAACTTCGGTATATCAAAAAATCCTGGTCTTTTGGGTACTTAAAAAGGACAAACAGAGAACAAGGGGAAGAATAATGTAATAAATCAAAGTAAATACTAGATTTAAACAAGTTGTGAATGAATGTCAAGAAGAAATGTAAAGGCATTCGGCCAAAGTCGGCTGATGGGAACCTCGAGAACTATTAACAACCACCTTTGGAAAGTCACAATAGCACACAATAAATAGGCAATTGATAGCGTTAATACTCTAAACACAATACATGTCACCGAAATAAGATCAAAGTCATAACAAACAGTCATTTAAAACACAAATAAACGACGGTCTTGTGTCCAGGAATGTTCATAAGTTAAGCCATGATCAATGCCATGAACAGGAACTTTTGCGGAAGTTTATCTGCTTGAATCTTATTAAACAGACCAAAATACTGAAATACTCCAAATACTATTCCAATTTCCAATAAGCCTCATTCTATTCTAGATAATAAGGTGAATGGAACCACTTGGGGTTGGATCCTCATGTCTCTAGGTCCCTTCCCTATCATATTTAATAAGTTATGCCAGTGCATTGGGTATAGATACCTGTGTCCAGTATCTGTCACTCTGATTTCTCACGCTGAGCATATCTGTTAAAATACGTACAAATTAAAGCTGAAAGATGAAATAGTCTATTATTGTTGAAGAACTAACTGTACTATTTATCAATGCCATCGCTATGTATATTTAACTTAAGCCCTTAAAATCGTGACATTGGTCAGAAAAATCATGCCTCTCAAAATAATTTACTGTCCTTTTTAAAGTACTATGATTGGCCAAATATGTACTACCGTATTGTCTCGAGTAGTGGCCCCCCTTAATTACTATTAATCCCCCCCATAAGCCCCCTTTACTTGTACCGTATATACTCGAGTAGAGGCCTCCCGCGAATAGTGGCCCCTCTCGAATAGTGGCCCCCCTTAATTACTATTAATCCCCCCATAAGAGCCC
>JAQFZX010000106.1:0-94904 GCA_034682405.1 Hydroisotoma schaefferi
ACGGAAAAATATGACTAAAAGGGTCAAAGCATACGGAAAAATATGACTAAAAGGGTCTAAGCAAACGGAAAAATATATGACTAAAACGGTCTAAGCAAACGGAAAAATAAAAGGTCAGTCAAACTCCGCGTGCATAGACTAGACGGCCGTCTTATTCATAAAATAAAATGTTGGGCTAGACAAAGTAATCCCTTCCTCTAGTGTAAAAAGTATGTTTAAAAAAGAGAGGGAGTGCTGGAGTAGGAGGGACCAACAGAACAGCCTTGAATCATCCAATGGAAGGAAGGGAGGTTGGGAAGCGTCATTCTCAGTTGTTTCTTCTTCTTCTCATCCAGCCACCACCACCACCACCACACAACTTTACTTCTACAACACTTTCAGTTCATAAAAATTCGTCTAAAAAATAAATTAAGATCTTACTTTTTAATTTAATTAACCTATAATTAACTCAAGAAGTCAGGAAAACTAAAGGGGCACTTTAAAAACCTGGTTTTTATACTCAGTGCTTTTTTTTAAGTGCATGAAGAATTAGATAGAAGAAAGTGCACGAGGAAGGAGGGAATAATTTGTGGGGTTATTAATATATTAAAATATAAAAATATTTAATTAAATATCCCGTTTAAATATTTAATAAAATATCCAGTTTAAATATTTAATAAAGTCGGGTAGGCAATAGTTGTTGATGGAGGAGCATGATCCACATAATTGGTCTTCTTTTGAAGGTAAGAGGGAGTATTCTGTGGGTATTTGTATTGTAATTAATTTAATTAAGGATGGGGGTGGGGGATGTATTTAAATAATACATTATTTAGAAATAGAGGTTTCTATTTAGAAATAACAGCGCAATTAAAAGGGGGAAAGTTAGGTAGAGCATGATAATAATAATTATTTTTTTATAAAGTTTCTGCTCGGCTTAAATATTTTTTTTAAAAGGTAAATAATTAAATTATAAATGGAAATGGAAATACGGGAGTAGAAAAGTATTTCCCCTAGTCTCTTTTTATTATATTACTAATAATACCTCACGAAACGGACTACCTACCTACCAGCCCCACTTACTTGCTATACTAATTCTTGCCAACTTGCTTTCTGAGCATTGTTGTTACAGTAAGTGGTTTAAAACACGTTTACGATGAAAATAATGATGTTAAAGGAAGTTGTTGCGGAGAAAGGTTGAGGGAATCGGCCGTATTTCCCGTTTTAATGCCCCCGTGGATTTATATCTTGGAAGGAAAAAATTAAAATTCCATTAAGATGATGGACACTGTGATACACCTTTGGCGGAAAGGTAGGGGGAATTATACCGGGGGAGGAATTATTTCGGGAAATACGGTACTAACAATTCGTTTACTTGTGTCATTACAACTGGAAGCTTTGTCGGTTAAAGCCATGTGCTTAATGTAAATGTAAAGTAACCGAGCTAGATTGGAAATTACCATTATTGGATTGGAGGAAGGGAGAAAGGAACTCTGATTTGATTGTAATGAAAGGGAAGGAGAGGCTCAAAATGTTTGGAGAAACTTGATTACTAATAAGAGGAAATACGGTAAATACTTTCAGATGGGCTGGGACTTTCTACGGATGGAGGTAGCGGAGATGCTGGGACGGGGGATTCAACTCATCTTGTGGCAAGATTGACTGAAAGTGCACTCTCAGCTGCCACGTTTGAAAGGTAAGTTGTCTATTTCATTCGGACAATTTAACTTGTCTGGCGTACTTTACTTTCACCGTTCACCAACAAGGAACTAAAGCCACACAAGATGACTACTTAATACTCGCGTAAAATACGTCAAGTGGTGGGTTTTATAGATTGTTCAATCTCTTTTTTGACTGACTATACTAGGTTTGATTACCGGTAGTATATGTGAGAGCCGTTCAGTTTTTAAAACGCTGAAAACGCTTTTTTGAGAATGTAAGTGTCAGTCAGGTCTGACTACTAGTATTATCGCTTTGGGAGTTTGAGATGTGGGATTTTCCTCTTGAGCTCTCAAGAGCTTACACTTTTTTCATGCATGGAAAATTTGTAGGGCTTGCAATAAATAATAAATTTTGGACTTTAAATGTTCAAATGAAATTTTAGGCAGGTTTAAATTGGAACAAGAAATGAGCGAGTTTCATGAGAGGATTCATTCAGGTGTGATGTGATGGCTTAATGGTTTAGAAATACATATGGAATTGAAATTGAGGTGTGTGTTTGTGATGGATTTACTTCTATTAGGAGGTTATGCATAGAAAATCTTCGCAACATGATTATATTATATAATAATAATTATAATAGTTAGTAATGGTAAGGATTTTACTGACGCGTGGTCAGCTTTAAAGGACTATTTTTAACTCGGTGACTGAGAGTATTATAGTAGTAATTTTTTCCTGGTTATGTTCAATTTATTTTCAGTGTATTTTCAGAGCCTAATTTCGAAAGATATTTTTTTCAAATCAGGTTTTCATTGGCTCTAGTTGGCAGCATTTTTATCGAACTTTTGAATTAAAAAGCTGTTATAGTGTTTAGCTTTGATTAAAGCTTACGCAAAAGTGTAATAAACTAACGCATCATACACTTGTATACTGAAAATAAATGAGCATTACGTTACAACGATGTAACTAACACACAAGCTTTACTAATGCTACAACTGCAACCGTTGCGTTGTTGAGCGGTCTTGTTGGCCATGAGATTTATGAATGAGAACGAAAAAGGGAGCACGATAATACTATATACTACGTATGAATGCGATAAAAAGTTCATCTATTTCTCCATCCGGTGATACAATTCATTCATTCATTCATTAGAGAGAAGTTATCAAACAAAACTTGAGTTGTTAGTTGGTGATACTACTTGATAATAATGAATGGATTTTTATCAGTCACTCTCTGATGTATTATTCGTCATCTCTGACATGCTAATATTTGTGCTCTGTGTGTTCTGATCTGGAATTACATAGAAGACCGCAAAAATGACCGTCAACCGTTGAAAATGTTTATTTGTTGACTTTGTTCTTGCAATCATAATAGAGCATGGCATTGCTTTTATTAACTGGATGATATAAAAAAGCCATTATGTATTCAATCTCAGCCTCAATTCTCAATGCTTGTCTTGGTCATGCAGCAACAGATCTTTAACTGCCCTACCGGGTAGCTAATAAAGATAGCGGGTAGCTACCTTAGCTGGTTATACGCTATACAAACAAACCCAGCTTCTTACACAGCGCATTTTTCTGTATTATTTTACCACAACTGTTGCGACATAAAATAGGTTTTACATTAAAAAAAGATACAGTGCAGTACATTTGTTTCACATCCACATGATGTGTTCTCCATTTCCTAAAGTTTGTGAAATGTAACAAGTTAAATATTTGGAGCTATATACAAATAACAAAACTAAACCTAACTTTTACTTCTAAACTGGCCATATCTAGTAAACAAATAATATGACTTCAGTTTTATGTTTTACTACGACGACTACCGGCAAACCTCTAGGCTCTAAGCTTAGCCAAGCTGGTCATACACCTTTCCACCAAAAAAAGTCTCTGATTCTGACCCTTTCCTGTACTCTGAATTTTGAGTCAGATCAGATCTACATCTAATATAACATCGGCGAGGGATAGCTTTCCTGCCTGGTCGCGCATCACTTCCCGCCATAGTTACAGGGACCCACTACATATTCATTCATGCAATAAAAGAAACTTCTACTTCTAGAGAGAGGTGCACAATATCGGAGGTGCTCGCCCGCGGTCCTATGGGGGTTGGGAACTAGAAATGTTACCGCACAAAAAACCAATACCAACCAGGAGGAGGTGTAGATTTATTTCTACCTACCTGCATGATAAAGTGCTTGTTAGTTAGTATGGAAGGTAGTATGAGTAAAAGCACCCGTAAAAACCACTATAGTATACATCACATCCCGTAAACAGGCTGTACATTCAAGGTTTCTAAAAGTTTCGTTTATGATTGTATGTATGTGCCGGTGAGTTTTTTTCATTCTCGTTTTTTACTCGTTCGCTCTAACATAACAATGCGATGCGATATGCGATGGCAAGACAAGCAATTGTGAGACGAGACAGTATAAGGTCGTAAGATAGCATAAACAGGTATGCAGTGGGAAGGGTGTTGTGTAGAAAATAAGGTAGATTTCGACGTGGTAGCCCCAGCCTACGGTAGTGGTAGGTTGTAAAGTTGTAGATTTGTCTGTGGGAACGGAATAAGATTTTTAGTGGGTACTCGGCATTGCATTTTCTACTGGGCAATTGGTAGCTTCGGTAGTCTTTCACTTTCGTATCACTCGTTTTTTTCCTCTTGGCCTATACTGATGATAATACATCTTACTACTAATACTAGAGTCTCTTCATAATATTCCTTAGAAACTTAGATGCAATAAAATTACTCCACTGTATTTTACATCTTCTGGCCTTGCCTTGGTGGGTACATTCCTCGTTGTATAGCTGAGCTCCGATATTTTAATTTTTACTATGCTGTCTGACTCTGCATTGTCACATCATCCTCCTTTTTGCTACTAAGCACAGGTTCAAGGCTTAAATGTTTTGAACGCCAAACATAAATAAAATGCATAAAAAGTTCTTGTAAATCGTTCAAGACATTATTTTCCATATTTAAAAACAAATAGATGTTTCTTCAGGATGTTGACTTAGGGCTGGTTTACATATATCATGTAAGAATTACATTGTATAACTTTGTCTATTAATGTGTACGGCAAAGTTAAGTTCTCATGGGAGAATGGACACACGGTCAAACGTAAACTGTGATTGACATTACATTGCTACATTGATATTGCTGCACTAACTAGAGGGTCCACTAAAAGAGTTGAACGGACGGATATGTAAGTTTTTATGATGTCCTGGCTGTAGGTTGTAGAAGTAATAATAGTAGTATAGATTGTGTGGTATTACATCAACATCATCAAAACTTTTTACAAGCAACTTTCGTAACAACGGACAGAAAAGGGTGGGTTTAGGAAGAAGGCGTTTGTGAAAAAGAAGGTGGACGGACGACGGTCGGATGGACAGACTATTCTGTTGACGGTAGAATGGACTTGTGGAGTAAAGTTGTAAAACTTGTAGAGTGTGCGTGCATGATCAGTAGAGAGAGATGAAGTTGTAGTTTTGTGAAGACGAAAAAAATACTTTGTGAATGAACAGAGTTAGTCATAAGCTAGTAAAAAAAAGATTAAATTCAAGAGATGAGAAGTTGGTCATTGCTTCATCCCGTAGGAGCAAGAACTTAGCAGGATAGCATAAGCATAGCAGATCATAGCCTTACTATTTACTTTGGTGAAAGACTTTGAGGAATTTGCTCTCAAGGTAGTCAGTAGTAGCCAGTGACTGTAACACAGTATTAAGGGTGTGCTTGGACAAGGTAGCATCGTCATTTAACTAAGGACAGTTCTTGGTTAGCATTATCATCGTAGTTTCGTAGTGTGAATTATTTTTCTTAACTAGTTAAAAAAACTCGCATAGTTATAAAATGGTTCTACTGCTGAGCACGTATATATTTCCAACGAATTAATTGTGTTAACAGCTCAAGAAAGTGAAACGTTGATTAATTTTATTAGCTCATGGGTAGTTGTATTTTGAAATTGTTCACTTTACATTCGCGTGTAAATTTTTTACCAAAAACCTTTTTTCGGAATAAACTGAAAGATTTGCTTGTAGTTGAAGTTGAACTGAATTATTTTTTGTGAGAAAGCTTAGTCTTTTGTTATGGGATTTAGGAAAAAGCCTCCACTTTTTTATTTTTACCATACGCTGGTATCGGATAACTGTGAAATCAACGTAGTCTGCACCAACGAAAACGATGCCTCGATGCCCAATTTGCATGGAGGCAAGGAAATTGTGGAACTAGAAAAGAGACAAACGATACATCCGTTTTTAGTAGTATTAGTTTAATTTCATTCAAAGTAAAGTGATTGTGATGTTGATGTTACACTTATACTTACACACACAATGGATTATGCCTACTAAATGCACTTTTGCTGGATATCAGTGCTGCAGTTTTTGAAGGGAATGAAAATTTTTCTGGGAGGGAAGTTTGCTGGGATTGCATACATATCTGGGTACCGGTTAATGAGGTTTCTTTGGAATGACTGGAAGTCGAGACTAAAATGTGTTTGCGATGATTAATCGGTGAGATATTCAGCACAGGTACCTTTTATTTGTTTGCCTTACTCATTTTTGAAGATTATACCTTGTTTTTCCAATAAATAACATTCCTATCACACAGGTAAGCAAGTAGTGACACCGTCTGAATGCTTCATCGTTCAGTGACGCACAATATTTAGAAAAGGTCTTTGTTCATGAGTGACTTGACTTTGTATCCATTACATTACTGTATACATGACATAAATTAAATATCACAGCTCATTTACGTATTTAAAAATGCCAGTGCTGAATTTGCAATAAAGTATTTTTAGACGGTAAAATAATTAAGCCGAGATTTTTAAAAAATCCAGTTTTGTTTATCGTGCAACTTTAATCATTATATATTAAACGAAAATACATGCATAAGTCGCATCGGCATCGCATAAGTAAGCATTTTAATTACTTCATTCGTTTTTACTAAAAGTAATTGCACTGCACTAACCTAAACCGTAAGTTGGGTTCAGAGGGTAGGATCTCATCTACTAAACTAACTTTACTACTTCGCCTTTGACTTCATTGAAAGTTTGAATAAACAAACCTACCAAGAGAAACGATTAATGGGGAAAGGAATGCTGTTCCTTTCTTACACTCAACTAACTAGTGTATGTGATATGCATTCACTTATATTAATGTGGAGTGGTTTCTCTATTGTTTGCTGGTTGGTTTCTCGTTACAAAGTAGTAAATAGAGAAATGCCAGTCTAACTTGTAGTAACTGCTAAGATCATCGGCTCGGCTCACCTCAGTAATATCTTAGGATTCACTTCCTACGAGTAAACGAGCCAGTAGGCTCAAAAGCTTATTAAGATCCATGGGGGTTGAAATAAATGCTTTAAGAAGACAAACTATATGGAGGTCTCTTCTTTTTAGTATAGTTGTTCAGTGTAAAAAAGAGTAAGGGTTGCTGTGCCGCCCACGTCCAGTCTGGGATCGGAATGCAGTCTAAGAATCTTGAATTTAACGTCTTCAGGGGTAGATTTTTCTCAAAGGGCGCTTCGAGCTAATCCTTAGTTTAGTTAGTTCACCCACTAAAGAACGGGATACAATTTTTAGGATTTTCTCAATGTTAAAAGACAGATGATCATATCATGTTCATTTTCTGTACTGGAGATGTCCCACTTTTCCAACCCCGCTTTAGAGACGAGCTTTCCGTGAATTTCGTTTGATATTTGGAGGACATTTGACACCGTATAATATCGGTACATCTAATTTAATGGCTTTATAATAATCTGTTTTACACGGGTTATATATTTTGTGTGAGCATTATTTCATCAGCTTATCAAGAGTACATGATCACGTTTCCGGTTCGTCGTTTCATCATCCCTTCCTCACCTCATCCTTCCTTCCTAGTTAAAACGGAAATCGGTATTCATTGGCTTGTGCTAGATTTATAAAAAACGGAGTTTGTTTCCGATCGAAAGTACCAGATGTGTTTTTGATTTCTGCCTAGGTTTTTCTAGTTTAGGCAAAGTCAATGTTTTAAAGAGAGAGCATAGATGAATTTCCATTTGCATAGTATAAAGAAACGTGCCACAGCAGCAGCAGCAAAAAAACCGTCTTCCCTTTTCAACGAGTATACTAAATATGTTCGGTAACACCAATAGCTTACTACTGTTATTTACTATTGGAATTGGAGAAGTGTTATATCTGAGATTTAGCATTTCAATTATGAATGAATCATAGAAAATAGCATAGCTTATTGAATGACATGAACGAAAATGGCATTCCATAGAAGATAATCAAAGTTTAGTAGGTTATGAGGGCGTCTCGTCTTGTGCTCTGTTTAAAACCTTAAGCAAACCAAAACGCTTCATCTAACTAGTTTGTTGACTGACTGACTGAAGGGAGTAGAAAATATTTTTATGACGAGAATTCAGTGTTAGTGTTACACACTGTGTTGTAAGTTTATTTTGTACTTTTATTGCTGCGTACTTCACTACTTGAGTTGTATCGTTATATCGCTTCTGTGTGCTGTATTTAAAGTTGTCCTCAATGAATCCAGATGCTGATGAATGAAAGTGTACTTGGCATAGCATTTGCATTATGCATAATAAGAACTGAACTTAACTTTGAGTATATTGTTTATAAGGGAGTACTTGTAAAAAGGGAACTTTTATTCTATGTTGAACCTTCTTTCTGCTTTTCTCCATTCGGTTGTTGGGTATAATGTGCCTTGCTTTAAAAGTCTGCATAACATATGTGGCAGCAGGAGCTGATCTGAATTGAAAAAAATGAGCAGCTAGATACAAAATATGATCTGGTCATAGAGGCATTAGAAATGCCTGTAATAAGATTCAACAACTCGGCTCTATTTTTCTTTAGCATAGCATTACATTTGTGAAGTGAAGTATAAGCCCAAGTTGAGTTTTGAGTCTAGTAATTCAACAGTAGAGAGAGATAAAATGTCCAGGCTTGATAAAATCTTGATTAAGCTATAATTTATAATAGTAGGCATCTTCAGCTATGTGCTAATAAACTGGAGAACGAGTAGAGATTTAACTAACGGTTTAGGTATCGTACAGTGCCATTTTAATATAGCAGCACAACATGACATGCCGATTTAATTCAATTAATTAATGACAAGTTCATTCTTCAGGGCGTAAAAGGTGGGTTAAATATTACCCTACAAATAGCAAGTAATTTGAGCTGGTTGGAAGGAGTGGTAATAAAGAAAGCAGAATATGTTAAAAAAATAAAAACACCCTTGTTTGCGTACAACTACTGATATGTCCTAGAACTACATCTTTCAACTCGGATTTCCTTTATTTCCTTCCAACTCCTAATTTTAAAGCATTTATATCTGAACCGGAAGATAAAATGCTGATTTTTCAGCCGTCGTCACCGTAATGTACCAAAACTTATACTGGCTGTAAAGCGACTTTACGTTACTTTTTACTTCTATTAAATGCACCTGAAGACAACAACATAACACGCATTGTTTTACAATCTGCGTGGGTAGGAAAGAAAAAGGTCTGAATAAGGAAGATTTGATCATAAAATTAGAGAGGCCATGGACCAAAGTAGTTTTGGTTGGTTGGTTGGTAGCTTTTACTAAAGGAAACAGGTAACTGACAACCGCATTCCGCATTCTTAAAGAACATCCTTTTATAACTAAAGTTTGCACGGTTTGGGTCGGGGTGCTGATAATAACTTTAAGTTAAAATTTATATTACAGACACACAGGATGAATCCATAGTAAATAGTTACAGTAGGCAGACAGAAGAAAGGGAAGCATAATTGAAAAGCTAAATATGTTTTCGTTTATAATAATAACAATCCTATGCTTTGCTCTGGACTGTTTCTGTCTGTTGTAGAAATAAGGTTCGGCCATGAACTTGGATTTTAGTTCAAAGAGGACCGATCTTGTGCATCTGATTCTAGTAGGACCAGCAGGACCTGATAGTTGATTTTTTTTAGAAAAGGGCTGACGAAGATCTTCAGAGGAAGGCTTTGGCTTATAAATCGTTTAAAAAATCATTTTTCCTAAAGGAACAATGTTAAGAGTGTATTTAGTGTACGTATATTTAGGCAGGTTGGAATATATACTTTTTCGAGTAAGACTTTAATGCTTTATATAACCGTTACTGATCCCACCATGAAACGGGTCATATTTGGTGGGCTGCATTGCTGGTTAATGGACGCTAAACCTCTATATTAAACATGTACTAGTGTACTTATGAAGGCTGCAGTACAACTGCAAGGTTTGGGTTTACTGGCCAAGGAGAAGGGAACTTAAACGAGATTAGCCTGAGGTTTTGAATAGAAGGGGAAGGGTCAATGAGGTTTTCTATAAATGCTTTGCGCGTGGCTATTACATTCTTCATTACGATATAAAGTAATACATATTTTCTGTACACATGTATTCAGACTGGATTTCGATAGTGAAAATAAAAACTGCTCCCGAAGAATTTTAGGCTAGTAAATGGTGTAAGAGCATTTGGTAGTTATTTTTGTTAAGGACTTGTATCGGGTATCGGGTTTATAATTTAGTCCAGTCCAGTCTGTATAGTCTTCCTATATTTCTTATTTCTACTATGTAATCTAAATCTAGCTAAATGTAAACAACCACCTTGAGCTATTGGAACTAATACAAAGCAAAATAATCAGATAAGCTAAAAATGGAGTTCATTGCATGTAGAAATTACAAAAAACCGCACTGAAAACAGGTAAAGAACTTCGTTAAAAATACTCTCAATAGCTGATTTTTTGGAATAACAAATTACTCAGTGTTTATATATATAGTTAAAGACTAAATGTTTTAAACAAAATTAAGTTCACAACCACAGTGTTACGGGGAATGTTGACAATAGCTGTACTTAGGCTAGGCATAACTGTAAAATGTAACGCAACTGAAAATAAATGGAATGGATAGTAGGAGGATGTGATCCTCCAAAAATGAACTCATAATGAGACACATGAATAAGATCATTTCCTCGCCTCTTAGTTAAACTCGTTATTTCATTGTACAATTTTCCCACGGTTCTAAACCATACAGGGCTGTTTCAGATTCCGATTTGTTGTATCAAGCAAAGCTAGGCTGAATCATCTAGCCGTTCATTATAGTTTATCCTACGTCATACGTACTTTTGCCACTATAAGCGTCCCTACATTTTTCGTGAGCCAGCGTGTTGAACTTAAGTAGTCGAAGTAGCGTGAGTATTTGACTGAGGATATCCTAATCCCGAAGTCAATTTTTTATGTAGTAAATCTCCTGAATCCATAGTGTGCAATGTTAATGAATTTAACCTGTTACTTTTTATTCAGTAATGTTCATATTCATTCAGCAGATGTGTCGTATCGTCTTTACGTAGTCCTGCGTCATCAATACAGTTTATTGTAAATTTTCCTAAACAGTTAGTACAAAAAGTACTGAAAAGGATAGTTTTAGAGTGGTACGGCGAAGAGAGGCTGAGAAAACCTAAACCTGGACCGGAAGTGGTATACATGGCTTTTTACTGATCCTTGCATTAGTGGTGCTGATAATGGTAATGTAGTCAAAGGTTCATATTTATAATTGTTAGTTTGCCTTTTGCCACTTCTGATTCTAAGAATTTTAAACTTAAGATCGTAAATAGGACTAATAAATTTAATTCTGATAACGAACCATTTAGCCAATTTGTTTCTTGATTCTTGGCCAAAAGTAGAGCAAGACAAATAGAGTATGAAGGGCGATTAAGCCTAGAGTTTCCGACCTATTTTTTTGACGGTTGCTGATATGAATTACGAAAAGTACAAGGGAGCTATTGATAGATTGATACATCTCTGGCGCTGGAAGTAAATATGAGTGGAGTTGGACAAGACTGGTTTCAGTAAATTAGTTAACCAATTACAAAAAATAATTGCAGGGTTCTCTTTGGTGTATGTATTTCTTATCTTCTCGCTGAGTGAAAAGATTTCTGAAGAGCTCGAAAATGACATATCGCTACCGTAAGTCACCACTCATGTTAAGCCATTCATTTCCATTCAACAAACAAACAAAGAAATTTGCATTATTTAGAGCCTTTGAAATATCCAATCCAAGCGCAAAAAAAAGGTCCTTGATGCTGTGTCGTCTTTTACTCAATCATTTACTTGTATTCCATCTTCATTCTTCATATTACTAATCAAATTACTATTCTTGTTATTTATGATATCAAGTACATTGTGGTAGTGCCACGAACTCCTATTTACTTACACTACATTTAACTACGACTACGACTACTGTGTGTAGTTTATGCCAGCACAATATGTAAGTTAAACTTCAGACATGGTTAGTTTGCAAATTAGTAAACCAAGTCGTAGACTCCAAAAATCTTGTTCTTCAATTTTCTGTGGTGTATAAAAACAAGAAATAGTATAAGAATGGGATGATCGTAGCAAGTATGGATGATATGTTATAACACCCAACAGTAACAAGGAGTCAACATACATTTAGTTAAAATTGATACGTTTACGTAGAATGTATATAAAAGATTATAATTTTAAAAGTAGTTGGTCAAAGCACAAAGTGGTTACTGTATTTATACGATTAAAGTAGAAAGAAAAATTTCATTCAGCTTTAATTGCGGCGTAATCAAATTATTCTTGCAAAATGCAAATGAATGACTGCTCCTGTCTAACAGGGTTTTTATTATCAAAACCACATCTTTTTTTAACGATTACTTGATTACCTACAGACTTACACCAACCGGTCTATGCGTTTTTGCGTTTAATCTGTAAACCACAAACCAGCATACCTGAAAAATTTGGCGTAAAAAGAATTAATGCTTTCCTCGTTTGGCCTTCGGACTTTATATTACTCAGTTATGCAGTAGTCACAGTCAGTAAGTGAGTTGACATTGAGTGCATATCATCTCTGTTTAAAGTTGTGATTGTGATTACCGTTGGAGTTTGGCTTTCCCCATTTAAATGTTTGCCTTATGATTATTTGAGACGGTGCGGTAAATACTTTTAATTGTTATAATAGTTGAGAATAGAGAGAGAAATTGTGCTAAATGCTGAATGACAGCATATAAAAGTGATGTATTGAACTGAAAGGTTGCTGGTTGCATCAATTATTCTGATTTTCTATGCATGCATAGATTTTTTTCCGTCAGAAGAATAAAAATGAAAGCTTTTTTTGCAAACTGGTGTTTTCTTGTTGGGGCAGTCTGCCTGTTTGAGGTCGTCAATTATTTTTTTTAATTCCTGTTTGTAATTAAACTAGACAGCTTGTCGCCCAGTAGTGATTTGTCTTCGGGCATGCTAGTTTCATATCTTTTACAATTACAGATGCTCTCTCTCGCTCCGAAGCAAGTATCATCCTCCTAGAACAAATGAACGAAAATATAGAAATATTGAAAGTCTACAAATGAAGGATTAGAAGTATGTAAATAAGCCCAATTGACAGGGCTAAAACCATCAATAAAATGCTCTCTATGTATAATGTCTTGGATGGTTGGGACTGACTGGTTGCTAGTAATATTAATTAGTGATTTTTTGTACCTTTTTTCCCGTAATTACCGTATTAAACTGGTGACGGTTGACTTTTGATCTTCATTTGAGTTTTTCATATGAATTCCGGACCCTACTGAATGCCAGACCAGTCATATTAACAGCGATTTGTAGTTCATAAAAACTCATTAGTGTCCAGTGCATCTACGATTTTCAAGAAAAGTAATTCATTATTGAGTAAAAATAAAATATCTACTAAACGTATAATTGATAATAATGTATAATTACTTTTTAATCTGAATAAAATCTGTTCTTATCATCACCTTAATAAAACTTAATAAGATCATTTTATTTGAGCTGCCTGATTCCTGGAAGGATAAATGACTGAAGTTACATTGTAACCGTCAACCGTAGAGTCAAATCGTGGCCATATTTGTTGTAAAAGAGACAAGTAGCGAATGCTTGAATGTCGAGTCATTTTAAAAGTTGTGTTGTAGGCCACTACAGCAGAATAGAGAACCAGATGCAGTGTGGACTTCATCTGTAAGTATTTAGTGCCTAGTAAAGCTTCAGTCACAGAGACGTTAGTAAGTTATAGAATAAACTACGTTGAAAAAGCAATGAGAAGGGTGCTAATAATAATAATACTTCGACTTCTACAACAGACGGATGGTTGGGAGGGGGGAGACTGGAAAGGTCTAAAATGGAAGTAATGCACTCCAAGTCGAGGTGGGTACGTATTTCTTCAATTCAAGCTGTAACCAGCTCATCTGCCTGTTTGTGGTCCATTTTTTACTTTTACACCATCATCATATGATCAGGAAATGATCATCGTCATTCATACTACACACACTGCGTAGTGGATTGCTACTAGAATGGCAGAATAGTCAGCCACGTTTCTGCTGCATTGCATCTGCTCATGCTAGTGATCTCAGACAGGATTATCTAATCCTTGAGGATTGACTAAGATTAAGATTTCTGTTCCTTGCTTGAGTACTCCTCGCTGTTGAGATGACTTCTCACTGAATACTACGATTGCCGCGGTGCGATAAGCTAGTGTAATGTATGCCTCGCTTTACATGTCCCTGCAACCGATTCAATTGCAACCGTTCTAGGGGTGGACGATCGTCATTATTATGTTACGGGGAAGGGTCACATTAACTTGAAAAAGTAAACAAACTCCCGTGTAGTAGGCAACTTAAACGTAGATGTCTTCAAATGAATGTTTATCCACGTCCCCAACCCTCCATACGACGATATTACATTAGGCCACAGTTTACATAAACTGGGTGGTAGGTTAGTTGGATTGCAACTGGAAGCAGTTAGATGAGGCCGATGAAAAATGATTACTGTAACGATGCCTCGACGAAACATCATAAAAAGTCGTGCTACGATAGTAAGGTAACTTTATTAAAAAAAACAACAATTATAAGCTGTGGATTACGATTAACAGAAAGTGGTAGGAGTAACTTTAGAACATTATACTTATTTATACCAAGTTGAAAGTTTTCATGATGAAATCCTTTAAAACGGCATGTTTCCAAGATGGTATTGTTGAAAAGGAAGGGTGTTATTGTTTCCGTTCATTATTTTCACCATTGTGCCGTATCGTAAGCTGTACGATAGCCTAAGTATTGATGCATTAAACAGTTTAAATGCGCATTAAGCGAGTGAGTCCCAAGGAAAGTTTTAAAAAGTTGATTGTCCTACGAAGTTGAGGAAGATTAGCAATAGGTTGAGGGAACGGAGTTCACTGGAAAAGAGGCTAGACGAATGAGAGCAGTTCTAACTTTAGACACACTGAAATAGCAAGCCAATATTATCCCATCCAAATAAACGTTTAAGTCGTCGTAATTTTACTACGTATGTATTTTCTGAAAGGCTTCGTAAAGATTGGTTGCGAATATTATTGCGAGCCAGAAGTTAAACTTAACGGGAAGTTTAGGAAAGAGACACACTAGACTACTGTTACTGTAGTAGTCTAAGAGTATCCGAAGGATGGCTATTACACTTTTTATGTAATGCTGAATGTTGAGGATTAGCGCAGGCAGGCCATTGCCATCTCAATAATTTTATTTTTATGGTGGGTCTGCCTCAGTCTGCCTGAATCTGGTCCTGTTTGTTTTGCTTCTTTAACGTAACGGATAAAATTTAAAGATTCTAGACTCAGACATGTTAACTTTAGTAATGAGGAAAATATAGTACTCGGCCCCACTTTAAGATTTAACTCTTAGGTTAGTCTCAGAATTTTTGACCCGTAAAGCGTTAAAATAAGAAGTTATTTAAATGAGTTTTGTTTTGTAAACAAAAAGTGAGGAATGGACGTATGAATAGCCTTAGGAGGGCTGGCCAGTGATTTATAGTTGGACAATTGTTCCGGCAGTGCTGTCTAGATATCCTCTTTTATGTGAATTAAGTACTTTCCCAGAGTAAACTATTGGGAGTTAGATTATGATACGAAGTAAAGAAACCATTTGCCGTTCTTTTTTCCTTTGTATAATATAATAATGTATAGATCCATCCACTTCGGGCTGAAAGACTTCTTGAATTTTTTTAACAAATGCAGACGTGTTTTTTCATTCCATTTGCCAAACAGATTGACTTTCTCTTTGGTAAATATTTTGGGTTTGATTGAATAGATTGATGGCATTCTGTGAGTTAGAAATAGCGATTGTATTCTTTTATACAATAATTGTTTACTTATGGGTTGCCTGTCGATCGCAAGTCTAGGCCATAGGCCAACATTTAGAAAGTGTTGAAGGTTTGAGTTTAGAAGGCAAGGAACTATGGTACTACTTTTACTAGCTCCGGAGATAGAAAACTTGCAAACCGAACTAATTTATTGCAACTCAATCTTTCATTTTGATTGTAATGTTTTTACAATAGGAAAGAATGTAACATAACATTCACATTGTGAACTTTGATGTTTGCATTTTAATTGACGTATTCCTTTTTCTTATTTTAACGTTCTGAAACTGATAGTTGTCTTAAAAACAGGATTAGGACTGAAAGTGTCTTCATGTGTTATTTTACATAGTGTTTCTTAAGGCAAGGCTGAGTTATTTAACTTCCAGTAGTAATCAGTGTTACTGTTTTACTCCTCGCTACCGATCATTCACTAGCTAAGCTTACTAAACTGCCTACTAAATAAAAGTGCACAAGTTGAGTATTCATGCGTGCTTTTTATTGCATGCTTAAAAATTAAGTGCCCTGCTTTAACATGATTATGGTGGGCGTGAAACCGTGACTTTTATACGCGCAAAGCAAATAATAGACAAATGCATGTAATATATCTAAATAATTACCAATTAGGATTGTCCTCTCCAACACGTTCTGTTTGCCTAGTATTATGAGCTTTTAAAGAAACAGTTTAACATCAGTAATGATAATGATCTACTTGAGTTGATATGTTGGATGACTCATGTTTCACATGCTTTTATTTTCTGAAATATATTACTACTAGTCATTGTTTACACATTTTTAAATGGATTTAATAATTTATGGTTGCTTCTTTTGGTTATTTCAGAAAAGCAGCCGCGCGGGGTCTGTTGGAAGCTTTTCGACAAACATGTTTCACCGAAGAGGATGTTGCAAGTGTTATTGCTGTGATAGACAAACTGATGGAGGATTCAGGTAACTAGAAAAAGAATTAATGCATTATATGCAAGGTAAAATAAAATAAGTGGCTTCTACAGATCTATTCATTCATAGTAGCTATTAATATGGTCCCATTTACCGATCCCTTGCCTGTACGCAGTAGAGAAAGTTAAGTTCTTCCAAGGATAAAGAAGGCTTTACTTGCTTTACTTATTCGAAAAGAATAAACCCCTGGATTAGTTATGAAATCGGTAGCACCTGAGACCGGAGGCCGTGAATGTATTTCAGTTAGTCGTAATCGTATCGCATAATCTACGGACCGAAACATATGTCACAGCCTTTTAAATTGACAAGAATTAACAATGTCTTTGTCCAGCCGGTTAAACCTAGATAAACGGACATTATTATCGTTGTAAAATAAGAATAGAAAGATCGTATGGAACTACGAACTTAAGTGAAGTGAAGGAGCTGCTGATGACTATCCTCTAATGGTTTAAGTAATGAAACAATGCAATCAATGAGTTTCTCCAGCAGTCAACCCTTTTTCTAAACCCAAACTAAACTTTACTTCATTTTTATCATGTGGAGTCCGACATAGTCAACTGGAACAGAAATACACAGCAAGAAGCAAATGGTGATGGCTATGTAGTAAATAGTGAAATTTGACCGTCCAAGTATTTCACATCTGCGGTTTTTGTCGAACACCAACCAACAAACGTAAGAAAAACTTTTGGTCCGTGCTACTGTCAGCCACCCAGCAGCGATTGCTACTCGGTTATATTTCTCAACCCTGTTTTTGTGTTATTTAGAAAGGAAAGGATAGTCAATAGGAGTAGTACATTATAAACGGCTGAGAAGAATATAAGTTTAAAGTAGCTTTGTCGCTTGACACAGGGAATCTTGCTTGTGAGACGGATGAAATTTCTAGACACGTGCCATGTCACTCTATCCTGCCTCTTCTAATCATATCCGACAATACAGACCTTATAAAGGCTTCTATTTGGGTAATACTTGGACACTTACGGCTATGCTGTCCTGTATGTATTGTATGGTTTGTTGGTTAAATGATACAAAAACGAAAGTAATAGACAGATAGTGACAAACAGCAGAAGGTTCTTAGGTCGTTGTTTCAATAGTTTTTAAGAACATAACAAACGAGCCAGTGGGGCTGCAGAACGTAAATGACCACAATTTCATTCCACCCTTCTCATCTCGCTCCCGAAAAACTGAAAATGTTTATTATATTTTGTCCAATCCAGTAGTATCTACGTACTCATCTATATTCTCTTTTCATTAGACTTTATGAGGGTCGATCTTTCTTCAAACAACCAACAATAAAAGTCTAACGACTTATCATTTATCAAACACTTCCGATACTTTTGATTGGATTGATGAGCTTAATTACCGTTGAAGCAACCAGCTTGTGCATAGAATGAAAATAAATATTGTTTGATCCGATTGAATCACGGATGAATAGGATAATCGAGCAGTTAAAAATTAATAACATTTCCTTTCATTGCGGATACCAGTACTTGTTGGGACTTCGTTATGTGGTTTTTATTTCCACGGAAAAACAGACGAGAGAAAAAATGGTGACAGTCTTTCATCTCATCTTTGCTACCATCATCATCATTATCATCGTCTCCCTGTGTTGAATCTGTTTAACATGAACTTTTCGGATTTCCCGATGATTGACAATGCAGAATGTATTCTGGCTCAACCTCGATTCGTGCTCTTTGTTTTCAGTAGTTGCTAACGTTTGTCTTCCATCAGATCACATTTACTCAGCTATTAGGAGTACATGCTAAACACAACCTTTCCTTTCTCCGTCCTTCGGTGTTCCCTCCGTCTATTATCATCGTACCTTATTTTCTTAATGGCTACTGGCTTAAAACAAAAGTTATTTCGATGCCAAAATTTAATGACTTCTTGTGTAATCTCTTGATCGACTCCTATGTTGTTTTGTATAGTGGCTTAGCTTATCCAAGACAGTAGGTGTTGCAGGGCCTGTTATTTTATTTAAGATCTGTCATGAGCCATCCTGGTTGCAGACAGGAAGTCAATCGTTCCACCATTTCATACTCATCGATCTTTCAAACTGACTAAATACTGAATGTACTAGTTGTAATGCCTTACTACTATTATTGGTAATTGCAAGTGGTTGTTGAAGTGGGACCGACGTCTTAGCGTTCGTTCGTTAGTACGCTAGTCTGTCCCATTAAAATCTTAAGTCGAATAGTTTTCATAGCTTCCTTAAGTCCAATTTCGTGCAGTGTTGCCTGTAACGGCATACAACTCTTCTAGTACAGGAACTAATCTAATACTGTTTAAATATTATATGTGCAATACTGCTAGGCTGTCTGTCTTCGTATCCGCTGAGTGATTTGGAAGGATCAAAGAGACATGCATACATTAGTAAGAAGAAGAAGTATTAGCAAATATTAGAACTAAGCACTAATTGTTAGGCTTTCACATGCAAGTAAAGAGATTTGGAGGGATGGAACTTGCATGCTCAAAACTGCAGGAAAAAGGACTATTGGCTTTAATTTTTTGTTTTATAATACCTTACATTTTGAGTGACAACGAAACAAACGCGTACAGCAGAAGAAAGCATGAACAGCTTTTAGGTATCTTGATATAGTACTAACACCGAGTAGTGAAAGTTAATAATTATAATACTAGTCCATCCAAATGAAAGCTGTAATGACGCATTCTTTCATATTTGATTTTTTGAATCGTGATCAATAAAAGTAGTTTCAGTTTATAATCCTATTAGAATCTAAATATGAATCGCCTTTGTCCTCGTTGCACACCTTTTGCTGCCGTTATTTCATTTCCCGTGCAAAAACGATAATTAATACATATTATCAGATCACATACAACTACAACGTTATCGTTGCGTGTAGTTTATGCCTACAAAATCACTGGGCTGGTTATGAGATCGAGAAGATAATTTTTTTAGGAAGTTTACCAACAAACTGCAAAGTAAGCTGGTGTCGAGGTACCAACCATAATTTACAGTTCATGTTTTAGGACATAATAAAGCTGAGCTTGGTCTATTCTGCATATGCGTTTACAGAGTGTGCATAAGAATGAGGGTAGATTTAACGGGTAGTGAAGTTTAAGAATAAGAGGGAGTAAAGTAATGAAGTAAAGATGGAGGAAATTCGTGCCGTGCCACACGACAGGAAGTGTTAGCAACCTGACCGGAAATGAAAAGTGATCCTGTGTTCATCTCTCTCGGGGAACTTTTGTAAAGCAGATGTTTGCTCATCTGGCTGTCTTGTGTGTCCCTGTTCCTACTAGTCTAATAATCCCTGTCCCTCTACCATCCCTTCCTCCCTCTATTTCTATCCAATATTTGTGTTTCATTCAACATCAACGATTCTAGTGTGAAAAGAAAATTAAAAATTAGTTCACTGTGTCCAGTCGAGCAGCTTGTAGCAGCGGTGCAAAATGAGAATGGTGAAGAGGGTGCCTGAATTCATGAATTTCACAAGGTTTCCCGAAGATCTGTCGATTGTTTCCCACTATTCCGTCAGATCTCTTCTATTTCATACTTACAAATTTATTTGCAACTACTTTGGTCTCTTCTCAGTCTCAGTTCTCAGACTCTTTCTAAACAATCAGTTTACTGAAAGTGTATTACTGAAAATTCTTTCCGTGGTGATGAGCAATTTATAAAGATTTGCAAGAAGCAGCGTATGGCAATTGTAATGTATTTTCTACCTCTAGTTAAGTTGCAGTTGCACAAAATCTTGTCCTGAGACTTCCTGCCTGCATGTTCAGCTTTCGGTATCCGTTTAGTTTGAAGATCGTTAGATATGTTTATGAGCCGAAGAGATCGGTATATTATGCTACGCTGATTTGAATTCTAAGAACTAACGAGAGCAAAGCATTAACCCGAAGGCCGTAACTTTAAATACAATCAAAAGTAAAAGGCGGATTTGGCGGATAAAAGCTTTAAGTTTTGTAGATTCAGACAGACAGAAGATTACTTTTGTACAACTTACCAGTAAACTCACCAACTAGAAGTTAGATACATTTTGATAGGATTCATTGATGACTTCCATCATCCAGTACTTCATCCAATAGGATAGGAATGAGTGTCGGATTATGCATTGCATACATAGCTGCAGTCAACATTGGTAAGCCCCCTTTCATAGTAAGAATAGGTAATATAACGCTCGCGTTAATATGAATAATTCAAAGAATAATGATAGCATTAGAGTACTAAGCCTGAATGATCTGTTAGTAATATACGAGTTGTTTTTCTAACAAGTCTATATGGTTTGTTGGTTTCGTTTGTTAGACATTTAAAAAGAAGTGAGAGGGGAGGCGGAGGTACAATCGATCTAACTGTAACGCTGCTACGGCTACTGATGTAAGCCGTGTTTTCCGAGACTCGAACTATTTTTCTGCCATTGTTAAGTAGCAGTTGTAGAATAGTAAGGTTTTCTGGGAGTAGACATAGTCGTCGTAGTATTTTACTGTTCGTTGGATTGACTGAAGAAGAGAGCGGGAGGAATCTTGAGTCTGGTACTGGCACCGCGACTTACTATAGGAAGCCTGCTTCATGGGAGTGTATACACATGAATGATAACTTAACTGTATGTCTGAACAGAATTGGTTACATTGCTTTGGTCCTATTCAGAAAGATATGCTTTGCGTTCCCGTCATCCATATATACCATGTATACATACCATTACGTATTGCATAGTCATTCTCCGCCGAGAAAAGGGCATCCAACCAACTTTCTAGGACACACATAGACAGATTCCACCAGAGGAAAGGTATATAACTATAACTGGAGACAGTCTGTTCAAAAGTATGGATTTCATAAACGTTAGTTGTAGTAATAGTTCCCATATGTAGATACACATTGACAGCGGTAAGGGCTAGGAACGCTTCTAATATAAGGCAAACTTGCATCTGTTCTTGAAGCAAGCAAGCGGACTCGTGCTACTTCTACTACTTACTACCCTAGCATTTGTTAGAAGACATACTAATATATAGCAAGTAGTTTTATTATCATTAAAGTTAAGGATTTACGTTTTTATTTCTAAGAATGCAGCAATAGTAGTAGTCTGTATTTGTTGTACTCGTTCGTAGTAAAGCTTCTGGCTGGCGGCAGTGTTTGGGGAGAGGAGAGTGGATTGATCGCTGACTAGCGAGGCGTTTGTCCCGAGAAATTGTTGTACCAAAGTAAGGGTCTATTCGGTCCATGGAACTAGAATGGTATCGTATGGTATCGGTGTCGTTGTATCAAAGTACGTATGTTACTACTGATGTGGTATTCTATCCTATCTATGCATTTGACTCTAAGCCCGGGCTTATAGAAGGGTCGACGACGGGCATTTTTTGTGGCGTAGTATTGGAAAGATCGGGGAGGAGTCTTCTCTACAACCGATTTTGAGACCGAATGGTAGTAAAAGAATGAGTTGGGGAGTTTCTGTCCTTCTCAGTCCCTAGAAGAGTTGCCACCGGAATTCGGGATCTCTTCCTCCCGAATTTATTCTCCCTGTCTAATACCCAGCCCACGGCACGGCTTCTACTATTTCTGCATAGTAGAAGTAGTAGTCGTTCCTGGTAGTAGTGAAAGACGTTGCCTAGAACACAGCACATTTCCACAGAGTTGCTCCGTTTCTATCCCCTTCCTCATCATCATCATCTCTTGTCTCTCCAGCTTCATCCCCAACCAACCGACCCGAAAGTAGGGATATGGTCCTAAAACATATCAGAGCTTAGACTGAATTCACTATTAGTGCCATCCTGCCACCACCGCTATTTCCCCACATCTCCACTGTGTGTTATCCGCTGTTCCGGACAATTCTCAACTCTCCCTTAACATAAATATCTTCCTTGTATTATTGTGAACTCCAGTGAACCTTTGGCCTCTGCTCAGGTTATAATAACCTGTATGTCCTCCCTCCCTTCGCCAATCTCAGGGTCATCTAGTCTGCTATCAGTCATTCATTATCTATCATCATGTCGTGAATCTTATCCGTATACTTAATATATCGTTCGTACTATATTGTTTACACCGATAGTATGCACTGCGATGCCTGCTAAAATTTACAACGTTTGGCAATAACCTGGAACTGTGTTTTGTTGAGGGGAAAGATTTTGGCATTTGAAAAAGTTGTTGTAATGCAGTGGAAATACGTGGGGAATGGTATACAAGAAAAGAGAAAGTTTTTTCGACTGAGCTTAAAGCTGACTAATTAAATCATACCCAGCCCTTGAAAATATGCAATTGGATTCGGATCGTGACCCCGCATTCAATTCAGCAGAACCAAAATCCCATTGATAGTAATAAACATTCTGGAAAATGAATGCAGAAAAGAAATAACAAATCAGTGATTGCTATTTACTACTAATAACCACTGCAAGCCAGTACGTAAGTACGATAAATTGCAAAGATGGTGGTAGAGATGATAATATCAAAAGCAGGGGAAAGTTGTGGCAGTGGAGGTGATAGTGAAACTGCAAATGAGCTGGACATGGACATACTAGAACTGGACATAGAGACTACTATAATCAGTAGTAGGAGCAGTGTTGATGGCGATGATGATGAAATAAAAGTTGGAGTTTATTCCTCAAGAAGAAGAATGGGTAATAGGAGGATTCGAAGAAGTAATAGTAAAAAAAGAAGTTGTGATGGTGGTGAATTAGTATCCCTTAGTAGTAGTAGTAGTAGTAGTAGTAGTAGTAGTAGTAGTAGTAGTAGAAGTCTTCGTAGTATTATTAGTAGTAGTAACGGTAGCAGCAGTAGCAGGAAGAAGAAGAGGGTTGAATTTCCATCACACGAAGAAGTAGCAGAGACGGAAAGAGTGAGAGTTTGGTCGAGGCGTTGCAAGTATCGATCCGAATTCGGATATGCGGCGCTGCAGTTGCGCACCAGTCTAGATGATCTCTTCTGGTGGATGGACAATCCGATCGGCGAATAGATCCTTCTTGTTGTAAGAAGTGAACTCTCATGATTGCCAAAAAAGACAGGAGAACAGGCTGACTCCATAGCAGCTCACCCGTGTGTGTGTGAGAGTAAGTGCATGGATTTCATGATACTCATCACACAACGACCACGATAGAAAACTCTCAGGCAACCAACAAAACAAAGCTCGTGCAGAAATGGGAAGTTAGACTCCTATCTACCTCAACCGAGCGTGTAATATTAAGTGGTAGAATGGACGTCTTTAGGTGCTAGAGAGAAAGCGAAAGGAGGGTACATTTCCTTTATTAGCTTTCACTATGTAGGATGTAGTATGGCGTATTCATTTCAGAGGTTCTAGAAGTGGCAGGAGTTGTTCAAGGTCCGTCTGGCAGGGCCTTGGATGCTATTGTCTGTCTACTGAAGGGGGCGGTGGACATTGGCACGGGGTTTTTATCCCTGGAGAAAGTTTGTCTGGTTGACTTGTAGAATTGTAGCAAAACTAAGATTGCATGGATGGATGTCTGACTCTCATTTTATTTTAGTTTACTTGCCGTAGATAAGGGTATATTAGGCATCTTTGTTAAATGAATTTTTTCTTCTGAATTTTTGGCTGTAGCAAGATGATATGATGGAAAGAAGAAAGCATTGAGATGAAAGTTATAGGCGAATTTAAACTGAGCTACCTCTGCAGATTTTCTGCAAACTCTTCAGGACCCTTGAATTATTTTAGAGTTAGGTTTTGAAATTTCAAAGGTAGTTGACTATACGATGTCAGTGTCAGTAGTGGTAGCAGACTTGGATTTTATTACATGTAGTCGACGGGTATAGCTTGACTGACGTCCTACGATTTCGAAATCTTTTAGCCATTTTAATAAAACATTTGCAAGGTGAAAGCAGTAAGGGGCTTTGATTTTTTGAGATAGTGTACTCTGCTGAATAAGTTAATTAATGATAGTTGTAGAACAAAGACCTCCTAAACAATGCTTATAAACATCATCAGAAAATTCTTATTTATGTTACCAGTCTAATTTAGCGTTTTCCCCATTAATTTTATTCGCCTTTCGCTAAAAACATGTAAGGGAAAGTTAAACCAGTTAAGCTCCATTCATTTAAACATTTAAAGGTAGAAGTGAAGTGAATTTATTCTTATGCCCTACTTACTATACTCTTTAAATTATTGTCAGGATAACAGTTTAAAGTATTTCGTCAATCTCTTACTATTATTTTACGTTTAACCGATTATGCGATCTATGATCTGATAAGAGATATGGCTATATCCATGCACGTGTCACAAACTTAGATAGCTTGTGTAAAAAATCGATCTTTTTCCCCTGAACAGAGCAAGGAATACGAGTGGAAGTGATGGAACAACTCCCGCACATAGCTTTTTTCTGCCATGAAGAGGGTCCTTATCTTGATTATGTGGTGCCTCAGCATATTTTACCTCACATTGTTAATCATCTCACCGACAAATTCACTCAAGTAAGTTGAAAGTTAATTGTTTTGTACTTTGTCCTACTTAACATTAAGCCTGCTATTATTATCTTACTATTATTCCCTGTTTGAATAAAAATAAAGAATCCGTTTTAACGTTAGTGAAAAAACTAACAGGCCAAGAAAAGCAGAGTGTAATAGTTTACGTCAGTCATTCATGAAGCATTACAAGTTGTCAGAAGGTCGATTTGCTATCTGGGATAAGGTTAAGGTTGCAACTTACGGTTTTAATTTCTTGAATGAAAGAAAAGATATACGGGCTTGGACGACAAAGTAGTATACTATGATTAGATGAACAGGTAGTAGGAAGGTGGAATAATTACAGTAGTGCAGCTACTAGACTTGTAAATGTTTTAATCATACCGAGTTGGTTTTGTTCGAAACCTTTATTTATATTGCATGACTAAAGAACGGTCTATTACTTCAGTACTATTTCTGCTTTCGCAACCTTTCCACGAACTTTCTGTTGAGCGAGCGAATTAATGATTGGGAAGCTGTTCAAAGGCAAGGACGAATGTTTTCGGGTAAGGGATTGCATACTGTACATTACTTGCCATATTATGAAACCGGGTGGTGGGTGACACAGTCTAATATATGCCTGTCTAATCGTTTCGTAGTTTCATAGCACTAGAAAGTCCATACGATGTGATAATTCTGTTTGTTTGAAACGTCCTCCTCCCCTCAAAACGTCAACTCGGTTGTGTGTAATAACGAAACATGTTCGGTATTATTCTTACTTTCGTAGTAAATTGTAGGCGAGAAGCAGGTTGCGTATTTTTCCTTGGCAAACTTCATTCATACATATTCCTTTTATGGAGAATTATTGATGGATTTAAATTCTGTGAAAAGTTTCCTATTCACTGTATTGTACAAGGCTGGTAGCCTTCATACATAATTTCTACGTATTGGAGTTGTGCTAATAGCATGGATTAATGAAAGTTTCATATTGAAAGTAGACTCTTCCACAACTTCTTTCCTTTTCTTTCCTTTCCTTAATTCTTTCTAAATAGTAACCTCTACAAGGGTCCATACGCGTGTGCATGGAGTTTCTTGTTCCCTAACAAGCATCCCCTTTAAACCTGTGCATAGCAACGGCACGGGTCTGTGCGGACAGAGTTTCACGGCAGGTAGATTCTTCATTATTATTATGAAAAAACGAGTTTTAGGATGCTGACTAATGGGGAAAGCATGGTGAAAGGCTTTTGACTAATGGGTAGTTTGAATGTACTAGATATGGGTTTTCCCCTCTGTTAATTGCGGTTACGTGCTTGGCTTACTGCTGGAATTGATTAATATCTCGGGTGAAGGGTTAAGTAAAAGTTGAAGAGCCGCATGTGGGTATTTTTAACAGGTTCTCTCATTCAGTTATTTTATTACTTCCAGGTGAGAAAGACGTCGCAGTCGGCTCTGTTGCTACTGGTCGAAAGAAAAATCATCCATCCTAGTCAAGTGGAACAACATATTTGTCCAGTGATTTTAGAGTATACGGGTTCTCGGGCACATGAAGATTATCGTACTGAAATCGCACAGGTAAGAAACATTTTAAGCTTACAGATTGAATTAGGCTGTGCATCTTTATTGTCTGAATTAGTAGAATCTTACGCACTGTAGAAGTTCATTTAGGAACGAGTAACGCTGAGTTTAGATTTTAACGATTTTAATGTTTACTAAAGGGAGGTAATTGTAATGGCAAGGAATTGATAGAAAGTTTAGTATATATCTCATGAGATGTGTGGCATATAGGCACCACTGGCACTGCATACAATTTATCATCGTTATTTATATACAGTAAAATTTGATGTCCCTTATTTCTCTCCACGTTCACAATAAGTAAAGAAAGGATATTGGTCTAGTCTGCGCGTTATTTCCTCATAGATTGTGAATTTCAAACCGCATCACGTCTCAAGATGAAACAATTCTTGGTTGTTGACTATTGTAGTTAGTTAGGGTAAAAACGAAGCGATGCAGGGTGAGAACGGAAATGTTTGATTAGAGCAGAAGATATAGAGCAGAAATCATATCTACAAGGAGGAACAGGAAACGACACTCGGATCTGATCTGCTGAGCGAGTGGGAAGAAGAGGAAATGAAGAAGAATACTCGTCGAAAGCTGAAAGACATGGGTAGTGAGATGCTGCACCATCAAAAGCCATCTCACTACCTTGTCTTTCACGCTTTAAGCGAGTTAGACGTTTAAAAACTCAAAACCGACATGCTGAATCTGACGAAATCGGTGGTGAAAGCAAGATTGGAGAAAGTTTTCATTGTAGAGCCATCAAAGTGGCTGCGAATTATGTTCTGATTTTGACATATCACAGCCACCTTTGATGAGCTTTACGATTGGTAAATCTTCAACGTCATCATTCAAAATAAGAATAGGAAGAAAGGAGACAGCTAAATTTTGGGTGGAGCGTGTCGCGTCAAATTGGCTGTGGTGTGTTGATAATACCTTTCATATCACAGCCATATTTGACGAGTTCCGACTCTCCCAATTTTCCTAAATGTGTGATCGTTGGCCAACCGCGGACTATGTTCTTTTTATCAGTTACAGACACCTTAATAAATAGTGGAAATCGGAAATGAGAAATAACAGAAAAAAAGGAATCTGACACTTCCAACCCTGATTTCGGTTCCAGCAAAAAATCAACCACCTTGGAGTTTGGATTTGAACTTATAAAAATGAGTGCTTGATATTGATAAGCCTGTTAGATCGTTTCTTCGAAAACGAGCTTTTGCCTTCTGCGATTGCCAGCTTTGTAATATTACACTTTTAGTTCTGATGTGATATGACGGTTGGATTTTGATCTTCCGCTAATCTTTGAAATCTGAGATCCATAGGTAGTTGTTTTTATGATGAAAATTAATGGATTTACCTACGGTAATGCAATGTCTCCTTTTTCGGCTGGTAATAAATTGATCTAGATGAGACGTGGCATATTTGTTCTCCTAACGAAACGACTAATCAAATCTCAAGAAGGACCAAGTGAGCAAAGACTAGATCTCGTTGCTCTCAAAGTGGTTGTGTGTATGTATATGATAACCATCTCATATCACAGCCAGCTTTGATGAGCGATGACTCAAGTCCTACCATCCCTATCACTCTACTTACATAGACGACATCGACATTCTAAAACAAGAAGTCTGTCCGCCGCCATCATCATCATTGCCATCATCATGATACTCTGCGTCAACTTTTTCTGGCATGTGGGGATATTTTCGTAAATTAATACTGGGATACATCCATCCACCCATCCATTTCATCCATATAGTCAATGGAAGAGAAGGCTCAAGTCCATGTACAAGATTCGAGTCAAAGTTGACATGACTCTGCATATGACATCATTACTTAGGACAACTACTGCTATTACGAGTAGCTGTAGAAGCATACACAAATGCGTCAAATGTCACAGCCTCAGCAAATGGCTAATATACTACTGCTAGTTAAGTTAGTTATATTACGGAAGAGAAGAAATGTAAGTTGTTGTCTGCTGCAAAATGGGAAGGGATTTTAGAAGAAATTAAGAGTTTTAAAACACAACGAGCGTAGGGAAGACGGAACACGTCTTGGGGAAGGAGGTAGATCAGTAATATTATTAGTACCGTTTTTACGCTAGCTACATATATTTAAAGTACTGGGCAGAGCAGGGGTTGTCTGTTGTTGGTATTTCTGGCGAGGGTTCATTCTGGCGCGTACTGTTGTCAATTACCCGGCCCGAACCGAAAGATAAACATCATTAGCAATGCTCTTTAAAGAATCCTTTAAACCCTTCAAGTCGTCTTCCCTGCCTCCTACCAAAAATCTTAATTCTACTGTACTTTCATCGGTTTATATCTGAGCAGTCGAAAGTCTAGGAAAGGTTCCCTTCGAGCAGTCAGAAACATATTCAGACATGGTAGTTAATAATGCGGTATTGTCAGTTAGGCTTGTGGCCGTCATTTGCAAACATCAATATCGATATCATAGCCAGAATCTTCATCAACACCATGGATAGAAATGTAAATGTATCGACATTATTCTATTAGCAGCGAAGTTAAAGTTATGCAAAGTATGCATGTATTTAGAATTGAGATATGAGATGGACATTTTTCTTATTTTAAAGTCTTCTTGGTAGTCAAATCTTGACAGAATTGTTTCAGTCTAGTAGCCTGTCGAGGAGGCTAACAGACCAATGACTGAAAATGAGTATTTTGCTCTTTTACTTTGATTCCTTCAGCTTGTTCATTGCAGAATACTTCTGTTACAGCTACTACATAGTTCACACACACACACGGAGAGAGTTGAAGTCAAGTTTATATCTTAAAGCGTTTAGGGAAGTATTTGAAAAGATGAGCTTTGAGGAATTTCCATATGGTTATACAACGACTAGAGGAAGATTTAATAAGAAGTCTGTCTGGAGTTAATGCCACTCGTAACTCCTTAGTTAGTTAGCAATATCAGTAGTGGTTGACTCACAAGTCTGCTTCGTAGAAAGCTTTGTAGACTTTTCAACTCCTTCCTGAGCTCATCATCGGATTGGTACGGGCAATGCTGCGGTACTCCTGCATTAACACTCCAATACCAATACCGTTTACTATGATATTGTTGTGCTGGCATACTGCATCTGGTTGAAATGCTTGAAAAATGTGACATGCGATAGCGTTTTTGTGGTAAGCTGTTAGTCCACGGTCCTCAACAAGATGCTATCTGCTTCGGCATGCCGCTATTCTATAATCCTATGGACTAAGTGCTATTGTCCCGGTGGGATTTGCATATAAAACCCAAGCAAGCAACCAGGGACTCAAGACTAATTAGATTTAAGTAGACTTGAGATAAAACTCCTTGTCCAATCCAAAGTACCAAATAGTTTTCTTTTCGTAGCGAATTGATAAGGATTTTGTGTTAAAACGCTAAAAGCATTCAGAGAAGAAAAATCAGACACTTCTCTACTTTTTCCCTATGGTACTCTCGTCTCTTTCGCTTATTTTGGAATTCAGTAGCATACAATGTACAATACTGAGTATTATTTTATGCAGCAGAAATCTATTTATACTATTATCCTGTTGCTCTTGTCACTTCCACTACTTTGTGAAACAACGGAGAAAATTGTCACGGCTCATGGACAACTCGTGTAGTAATTTGAGGAGGGATAGCCTTCTATAGAGAAAGAAGTGTCTGGTTGGACCTTAGCATGGAGTTTTATTGTATTGTGGTTCTTTATCTGGTCTAGCGATAGTTGCAATACTCTACTACAAGCGAAAACGACTGTACAACAGAGTAAAAGCAAAAAACAAAAGGTTCATATAATTTTGAGGTTGTGGTTGCAATTGAGTAGGCGTGATGGTCTCGGGGTTTTCGGATTGAATGACATTTATGGTTTCACAAACCATGGATAGAGTCGGGAGCTGGCCGTTCTTTAGTTTGAAATATTCTCTCAGATTCTCGCCGTCGTCGGCAGTTTGGTAAAATCAGGAAGATCTGATCTTTGAGTTTCGGTACTAGATTTGAGTAGAGTTAAAATAAGGGTGGCTTGGTTGTGCAAAGTATGTGATGAGATGAGCTGGGAAATAGTGAAAGAATTTTGTTACTAGCAGCCGCAGAAAAGACGAATGAGCTCTGCTTTTTAGAATGGTATAAGAAAAAAAGTAAAGAACAGAAACCTTGAGGGAGATAGCAAGTTAAGCAAGGAGTCTTGTGTAGTCAGGATTCATCACTGTTCCAGCCACCAGCAAAGGACCGTAATGGCCTCTGAGATGCATTATTTAGGATCAGCGTTGATGTCCTTACTCCATCGCCTGGGCACTGCTAGTCCACGCCATCGGAATACTAATGTCGATTTTGCACTCGAATATGCGCCGCATTATTGGGATCGTCGTATACATGGTCGTGAAATTTCATCTCATCCCCCTTACTTTTTTTTATCAAGCTGAAATTCCTTGGTGGTATTATTGGTTGTGGAAAGCTAACTTTTCTCCACTCTTCTTCTGTCCTCCTAGCTAAAGTCGACAAGTTATGTATGACATGGCGCTTCTGCTTTTTCGATAGGTATTATATTAGAGTGAAGAAGAATGCCTTTTTCAAGGACCGGAGGGACGCATATTACACCAACGTATAACATAATATCAGCCGACCAATTCTGAATAAAGTAGTGCAGCCATAGCAGGGGTCTGTTTCCCCGAAAATCCCATCAACTCTCTTAACACAAACCTGCTAAGAAATATATCTTGGGTCGTATATCAAGCTGTGGTAGAGGTTCGGTTATCCTACGGAACGCTTTTTCCTCCGACTATGATAAGATGATTCTGATGGTTGGTGTTAATGCTGCAGTATCATGCATGCTGATGAGTGGACCAACTTTACGTGTAGTAGCGAACGCGGATGGGGAAAAATTCACATTTGACTTCATTATTATATAAACAGATCCACGGTGGCGGATTCATATTCGGCGATGTTCTCTGAATATCAAATTGTTTGTAATGGGTTTCATAAAATCAACACCATATCATTCAATCCAGGACGGTAGATTTAGTTTGGTTGTAATATGTAAGGCGTAGCTTCAGTAGAGGAGAGGGCACTAAGTTTTATTAATGAGTGGTGAAAGTTAGTATGATCGGAAGGGAAACAATGACTGATTGTGAATACAAAAATATTTGTTCGGTTAGGCTTGTCAGAGTGGATGTGATGTGTAAAATATTATCTTCATATCACAGCCAGCTTTGATGAGCTCGACCCCACAAAAGCACTTCACTCGACTTGAGTAAACTCGACCGAGTCTTCTGGGTTATAGGTCAGAGTAATGGAAAATTGCCTATTTCCTTTGATATTTACAATCAAGGCTTTGTTTTCCCAGCTCTTTCTTGGCTAAAAAGAAAGTCCATCTTATTGATCTGCATTGTTTGTTACAATTTAGTTAAATCATACATCGATATTAGCTGTATTAAAGTTTGGCACTTGGGCATTTGCATATAAAAGATCTAGCCTTGAGTTGGATATTCAGTTCTAATAAGCAAAATTAAAACTGTCTTTCCAGTTCATGAGCAAATTAGCACCCCTGGTCGGGAAAGAAATTACAGTGAAGTCATACTTGGAAAGGTTCTCCACTCTCTGCCAGGACACACTGTTTCAAGTTCGAAGGACGTGTGCTGTTACCGTGGGGGATATTTCGAGTGTTGTGGACACCAATCTCACAGAGGAAGTACTCGTACGTTAATCCAATCAAATTTCTTAATTACAAACTCTGAGAGAAGGCTGATTGAGTTTAAGATAGTAATACAATACTATGATAATTTCAACAGCTTCCCCAGTTTCTTAAATTGTGCAAGGATGAAGTCTGGGGAGTAAGGAAAGGATGTGCTGAATCAATTTTCACAATTTCAAGCATTTGCAGGCTATCTACAAGAAGAAGTATTCTGACCCCTATTTTCGTCTGCCTCCTTAAAGATCCTTCAAGATGGGTCAAGCTCGCTGCATGTCAAACACTTGGCCCTTTTATAACAACCTTTATGCTCGAGGAAAGTGAAAATACGGAAGAGGAGTACTCCGAACTCGAACTAAAGTATTTAGAAGAGTAAGTTCCTTAGTTGAACCATTTATTTATTTGCTGATGGAGAAAGTTTCCTTGTAGTTTTCAAAACCTTTTATATATTTATAATTATTTCCTTTCTACATGGTTTCATTTGCAGCGTAGGTCCATATAATATAATGTATGCTTTACAGGAATGGACGTGGGCAGAAAGGATTGGGATTGGAACTATGTCATGGAATTCTGAAGGAGTTGGAAAGCAAAGATATGTTGTATGGCCCAACTTCCTCCGCAAAGGCACCTGTGATATCGCGTTACCCCGTATCTAGATCCCTTATCAGTTCTAGTGCTTTAGACGATGATAATTCGGATGAAGAAGACTTAACTGATGAGGAAGTAGTGTACCATTCAGTACCGAAAACTTTCGATGACGACAATCTGACCTCAGAACCAATGGATACAGAAAATGAGGAGAAACTAGATGAGAATAGTCGATTAGTATGTTCATCTCGTGAGAATGATGATGCACAGTTCAGCTTTGAAGAACGTCGGAGTCTTGCTTATGAGCTTAAATGTACTGTAAACGATTCACCTGAAGCAACAGAAACAGATATAAATCAAAATCAGTCTTCCGATTCCCCTTCCACTCTAGTAGCGAAATTAGATGAGAATTCTACTAGTACCATTACTAACTCTTCGAATCAATATAGTCCTAGTGTGTCAGTATCTTCCAAAGCGGACGATACAGTTGAATATCATATTCATGTTACAAAAGACAGCACTGAGTACCCAGAAACTGTCACAAAATCATTGGCTTTGATCGCTGATCAGGGACAAATAGAGATACAACAGAACTATGCAGGGTATAATACTTGGCAATATTGGCGTGTTCCTATACCAGATATAGAACTAGATATCGATATGCTGGATGGAGGTAAAAAGGCCAATGTTCACGTTCGAGCAAAAGTTGCAGATCCTCAAAATCGCTGTTTAATATATTCATCAGAAATTAACGTTGGCTTAATCTTAGAGAAGCCTAATGAATTCGAAAGAAGAAAGGCTCAGGAAGATTTTAAACAAGAGTTAGAGGGCGATAGCGAAACTAAAGATACGAATTACGAAAAATTAAACAAAACAGTAGAAACGTTGAAAATCAATGCAGCTTCAACTTCCAGTGTCCAAAGTCTGTTGGAAGGAGCTTCAGATGGGAAAAAATCTGTGATAATCGACTCTGCCATAAGTAATACAGTTGTGTCAGTGCAAGACGGCCGTGTATCTGGTATGCGTTTTAAAATGTTATCACGAGTACTGTTTCTGAAGGTGTTGAAAAATATAATTTATTTGCTTACATATTTTAGATGTACACAGAAGTTACATGAATCTTTACAATGCATCCACTAGGGAGAATAAGGACCAAGGGTTTGAAGATGCAGGTTTTGAGTCTTTAAAGTTGGGGGATAATTGTTACGACGATGATTCTGATGAGCAGTTAAGCAGCTCATTCCAGTTTGGGGATGAATATCCTGGAAATGACTGGGGATGTAAGTGATGTTTGAGGGTCATTTATTGATATTATTATTGCAAGTGCAAATAATTATGACATATTTTAATAAACTGTTTTTCCGTCTTTAGCTAAGTCGACTAGAGGTAAACTCTTGATGGAATTACCTAAATCCAACATAAGCGATCAGCAGGATGTAGTGCCAACGGCTCTGTTAGATCACTTCACGGCGCTTTGTGAACCAAATAAAGAGCACCAATCAATTGATTCAGACCTTGCTTCGTTCTGCGTTTACAATTTCCCGGCTGTCGTTTTAACTCTTGGACCGCAAAATTGGTCCCTACTTCGGGATTGCTATGAAGCTTTGGCATGCAATATGCAGGTAGCTATACAGTTTAGGCAAGGTAAAAGTATGAGCAAGTAAAAGCAAGCTGGCGTTAATAAGTTTATTACTTTGTTTTCAGTGGAAAGTCAGATACACCCTTGCGGCATCCCTTCATGAGATAGCGAAAATTTTGGGTCCCGAACTGTCAGAAAGAGACTTAGTACCTTTCTATAATGCTCTTACGAAAGATCTCGATGAAGTACGAATTGGTATTTTGAGAAATCTTGCCAGCTTTGTGAAGGTAATAATAAATATTCGGTCGTTAAATTATTTTTAACTTTCAAATTGTAGTACTTCAAAAACTGATGAAAAGAATACGTATATTTTAGATACTTGGTAGTGACGCTAGAAAAAGGGTTCTCGAGTCTTTGCAATTTTTTATTAGTACTGAAAATACTAGAAATTGGCGATTCAGACTGGAGTTAGCTGATCAAATTCAAAAGCTTTCAGAGATGTTCGAGGCTGAGGAAATTTATAAGCACCTCTGTCCTGTCTCAATGAATCTTATTCAAGACAAAGTTTGTGAAGTTCGAAAAAAAGCCTTAAGCGTGGTAAGGATAAACTTATAAACCACGTATAGTTTTGATGAGCATTTCAGAAACATTTAATTGTAATATTAGGTACCATTTCTTGTCACTCGTTTGAATTACACCTTCTGCAAAGAAACTGGAAGGGAAAGCAGCGTTGTTCGAGAATATTTATTGGATTTAGTGAAGTCTCTCGGTCATAGCGAGCAGTGGGTTAAACGACAAGCCTTTGCCTCTCTTTCCGGCCAACTCGTTGAAATCGGTGCCATGTCACCAGCACAATTTGCTCAAGATATCCTTCCTCATTTAATTAATTTAAGTGAAGATAAAGTACCAAACGTTCGACTCGTTGTTGCTCAAACTCTCTCTGCTAGTGTTTTCCAGATGGGTAAGTCCTACGCACCTTGTATGAAATGTCCATATCGTGGCATTATTGATGGAATTGGCAAGTCACTAATGAAGACACTTTTTTATTACAGATTATTTTGCCGATCCGTCGAATCCTCATAAAGACATTCTGAACAATACTTTGATAAAACTTCAAGACGATGAAGACCAAGACGTTCGCTACTTTAGTCAGACACAAATGGAAGATGAAGATGAACTATAAAAATCACAATAACATAATCATTACTGAATTCTACTGACGGAGAATTCCATTGAATAAAAATAAGTGCCATATAAAAATTAAGTCTTCTAACAACCAAACAAAAATTGCGACGCTCAATCTATTAAATCGGCTTCTTAATGTGATTAAAACGTACTACTGGAGTTTAACTTTAAACTTTTTCATTTTCTATTGTTATCTTTTTTATCCAATCGCAAGTTTAGACTAATCGTTCCAAGTTTTACTAACATTGTGTATAATGTATTATTTATTTATCCGCTCTGATCTACTCAGAAACTATAATCAAGCACTGAAGATATAATGTGATAATAAAATTACTTAATGTTAGGATACGAAAGTAGATTACAATAGTCAATTTCTCGCTTATAAATGTTTGATACACATTTTTAAGAACCGAAAAACGTCGCTGATTTAAAATAAATGCATATGAATTATTGGAAAACTAGCATAATTCATTTATTTAAAAAAGATTTTACTTTAATCCTTCTGCTTGGCCTAAACTAAACGTCAAGATCTCATCAATGACTTCTTAGCGAGTTCTTTAAATTCTTGCTTCCATCGCCCAGCAATCATCCTCTCTTTCTCCACAATTTCAAGCAGCTTGAATTTTTCTTTCTGTAACAATTCGATTTCGATTTGAAAACTTTGTCTCTCTAAATTCTCAATTATAATTCTATTGCATAAGTCTGGCACATGTCCCTGTGACATCGTGGGTATAGATAACGGTACTTGCACTTTGTTTTCAAGGTTTTGTTCGGACTCCAACATAGTTTTCCCTGTTTCTATACTTCTCTTCTCATTCTTCTGCAATTCCTGCTCAGGACTTTCACTTTTGGGGAAGGATGCTGTAGCAATAAGCTGAAAATGAAGCCTTGAATTACTTTCCTGCACCTCTTGAATCCGCACCTGGAACCTTAAAGCTTTCTCCATAAACTCTTTCTGAGCCATCTCGACCTTTTCCTTTAAACTTGAACACTCTGTCTCCAACTGTTCTTTTGAAATTCTAACGTGTTGCAACTGCTCTGGAGAGATATATTCCCAATCTGTTTGCATACCTTTAGTTATTTTTAATGAGCGTTTTTCTTCCTTAGGTCCAGACCTTTCCAGCCTGTTCACCTGACTTTCTGCTGACTCCACTAATTCGGATGACAGTCTGGCAAATTTTTCCCTATTTAGTTCAATCCTCAGACGATCGACTAAGTTGAGCAATTCCGTCTCTTTACAGTTCCGCATTTCATTCTCTATCAAAAGCTGCTCAACCTTTAGTTTGACATTTTGCAACTGAACCCTTTTTTCGTACTCCCAAGACTCTTTTTCAGCCTGAAGACGCTTCTCCCATGCAAAACGCTCCTCCGCTTTTAACCTCTTTAAAGTTAATCTATAGTGTTCTATTTCCTTTGAATATGACTGCTTAACCATTCCGATTTCTATTTTTCTCCCACTTTCCACTTCCTTTGCGATGGTTTCCATCTCTAGCCGCAAGTTCATAATTGTTTCTCGATAGCTACCACTGTCTCTGGTGAGCTTAGCTATTTTCATAGACTGACTTTGAGCAAAGGCTTGAAGGGCTCCCCATTTTTGAAGAAAGTCTGTCCCAAGAGTTCCAACTTTCCGGGAGACCGTGGTCAACCCCCTTTCCCCTTCTAGCTTGCTTTGTTCAAGGGTTTCAACCAGTTCTAGAGCAGTTTTGTATAAAGACTTTAGCAACATTTTGGAACGGTCACCAATGGATAGTTGCTCAAGTAGATTCCCAATCGTCGCATCTCGCCTCTCTAAGTTACTATTGCAGTTTGTGCTGCAGCAGTCCTGGAAGTTGGAGTCTTTTAACCCTTCGATGGAAGCAAAAGAATTAATTCCCTGACCCTGACCATAGCTCTCATACTTGTCTTTGTCGTCAACATCTTGGTCATCTCGGGTCGACAGGACCTCTGCAAAATGTTTGTGGACGCGAGAAAGCTCAGTTTGCATATCTTCGACTAGGGATGCTTGGTGGGTGACAAGGGCTTCCAAGAATTTTACTTTGTCTTCTTCACATTTCCAACTTTCAATCTCAGCTTCAGCCGGACCGTGATCTCCAGTTCCACGCAAGTGGCTAATTTCTAGCTCCATTGCCTCCACAGATTTTGATGATCGAGAATTCGAGAATTCGAGATCGATTCTAAAAAACGGATACATAAACCCTTTAGTTACACAAATAGCAGACTACACACTGCTGCAGGCTGCAGATCTGGATTAAATTAGATTTATTTTGTATATGCATAGCCTCAATACTCTGGAGAATTATTTTCATACGCAAATAAGCAAGCACCAATTTATCCATTGTTTATTGATTTTTTTGCCTTTTCAATTGCCATTGCTTGAGCCTGCTAGATGCAGAAGATTTATTTTTATGGTCGTCTGCTAGCTCATATATATTATACCAGACTCAAAAGAACGTCCATTGTACCCTCATAAAATATGGAAGATCACTTGAGTCTTTCGTACCTATTCCCTGTGTCTCTGCCCTCCAGACTGGACTTTTGGATCAATAGAACGGTTTCTGCTACTTGCCTGCAGAGAAAGAGGGTGGAAAGCAGCCCTTACCTGCCTCAGTCAAACCGTTGGTTCTGGTGAACTAAAAAATCAATACTCTGATAGAGATGCGTTTAGAGTCCAGAGCACTAGCATTGCACTCGGCAATACTTACTAGAAACTATAGACAAGGTAGATCATACGGCGATACGGGGTTCCCAAAAGGTTGATAATGCCAAGATGGTAAAAGAATTGCCAACAATAAAAAAGGTCAACTTGCATTTTTTAGCCAGGATTTAATTTTTTAAGACTAACTTAACACATGCCTCTTCGTCATAAAGGCGTATACGATTGACATACACGACACACAGAATGTACACAGCTCTATGACGACGATTGTATACAAACAAACCGAGAAGTAGCCGGATTACAAGTTGATGCATCGATAAACAAAGGTGACAATTTGCAGAGAAAAAATAAAATAAATAGCTTCCGTAGACTAAAAGACAAGGTAAGAAACTAAACCACATTGGGGATCAATTTATTCTTTTTGTAACGTTAGTGTGTACTAGATTTTCCCACATCGTTCAATATATATTATAGTTTACAAATTAGCAAATGCATATGAAGTAAAGCCACAAGAGACTAGATTTCTATTTTTTGCCCACATACTTTTGCTTAATCCTCCTGCCTGGATAGACTTTATTTATTAAATATACAGTAACTTTTTATGTTCTAAGTAAATTAGCATGTGTCTATGATCTCAGCGGTTATTGTTCTATGATTAATTTATCGGCGGCATATAACTGTCCGATGATAACCTGAAAAGCAACCATAAATTGATAATTTAAAATGTAGCTTTCAGTATTCAGTGTATCTTTTCAAGTAGTGTATTTTGCAGCATACCTGTCTTTGTATTACTGCTAAATTAGATTTAGCTTTATCCACCAGTTCCGCTATCCTTACGGGATTGTCGATACTTTTACTTTCCTTAAAAGCATCTCTAACCCTACGAATAGCGTAATGTCTGAAAAATAAAGTAAATACATTGTTATATTAAAATTATTCTACTTAAAACAAAGCCAATATTTTAGTAAATGTCAGTAAATAGTACCTGTAATTGTACGACGAAAATTTCTGACTTTCTCTAAGCATATTTTTGTACAGCCTGAGGATTTCCAGTCTCCCTACGCCAACCATTTTCTGAATCTGAAATAATAGAAAGTTTATTTTTATTTTTAACAGAACTCCAGTTCAACACATCGCTCAACCGTATCAAATGAAATGGGCCAGCAAGAAAGTGTTTTCTCGGAACAAGAACTCGACGATTATCAAGATTTAACCTTTTTCACCAAGAGAGAAATCCTCATGTAAGCTTCATGAAGTTGAAGTTACAAAGATCAATAGTACTTTATATTAAGTAAAATTAATACAAGTGTGCTTATCGAACATATTATACTAAAATTTCAGATGCTTCACCAAATTCAAGGCTTTAGCTCCCGAAGAAGTTACTCATAATAAAGACGTTCGTCTTCGAATGGAAGTAATCCTTGAATATCCCGAACTAAAGGTTAATCCGTTTGGCGATCGCCTATGCCTTGTTTTCAGCTCTAGTAAGGATGGAGACTGTACTTTTGAAGACTTTCTGGACATGATGTCCGTTTTCAGCGAGGATGCTCCCGTAGCTGTGAAAGCCGAGTATGCTTTTAGAATATTTGGTAACTCTTCCATGAAACCCTGAGTTATTTCCTCGCTTTTTTTTAAAGGAAAAGCGTCTTTTATTTTTATGAATATATTTTTAAGATTTCGACGGAGACGACATGCTAGGACCGGAAGACATGGAAGAGATAATTCGAAGACTTTTAGGTGACGAATCCCTACCCATTTCCGAGATTACTCAATTGGTACAAAATCTAACAGCGGAGGCCGACTTAGATGATGATGGAATGTTATCTTTTGCAGAATTTGAGCACGTTGTCGCAAAATCTACAGACTTTGAACAGTAATAATATTATTACTAACTGCATATGCATTAACTTATCAAACTTATAAGGTGTAACTTAAGTCCTTGTCCTTGCCTTATCTAGATCATTCAAAATGCGGCTGTAACGTTTATACTGAATAAAAAAAACAGCCTAATAGTCTCTACTCTCTCTACTGATAATCGGATTTTATGTAAAAATAAAAATACTAATTTAACTTTTCAAAAAATATTTTGGCATGATGTTATTATTGATTGACGTTTATAAATATAGCTCAAATCTATGTAAAATTAACTTTTAATGAAATAAAAGATGCCCGTTTGCTTGTTCACATGGAAAGATGCAACTTCGCGAAATCCCAACTTCATTTACTATTTACTCTACCTAGAACACACCGTCATACTAACTAATGCTGTAAAAACATATTCTATATAACGTCGTTTACGCTGTCGCTTAGATTACATTTACAATTACCCTAACTCCTCACCCATATGCCGCGGCTTATACATGCAAAAAAAGATGTTCTGAAGCATGTTTAACATGTGAGAGATACCCATTTTAACACGTAAAGAATGGGCGTGCGGCATAATTAACGAGAGCGGCATATGGGCGAGGATTAGGATAGCGTGATTCTTTCGACATGCCGCGGCGTATGCATGAATATGAAAAAAAAGATATTAACCATGCGCTTAACATGGAAGAGATGCCCATTAAACATGTACAGGATAGCATACGGCTCGATTAATTGCGTTTGCGGCCTGCTGTCGAAGAATAACTGAACCCTAAATCCTCGCCCATACACCGCCCTCGTTAAATACGCCGCACGCCTATTTTATAATTTTATAATTTTACACTGTAATTATAATAATACTCACATTTCTTTTCTTCCAATCTTAGGATAAACGCCAAAAATCCCACCCACCCAGAGACTGAATAACCGAGTAATTAAACCTGGCGGGCGATGAAACTAAGCGTGCTTCAAGCAACTCACACCGTTTCGCTTTCAGCTCCAAATAAAAAATCCGCTTAGCAAATCGCAACCTGAAGACCAGAATCGACGTCAGTTTCAGTAAAAATTACCCGAAACAATCAACGTTCCTCCAACTCAAACAATTAATCAATAATATCAATCAATAATTTACAAAAAATGAGTAAAAATCTGAATCATAAATTGTACAAAATTCCCAAAAGTTCTTTTGGTTCGTTTCGTGTTTATTGGAAAAGGTATGTTTGAAATTGGCGGTGGATCAAGTCTCCAATATTGCAATTGAGGATAATCAATTCACAAAAATGTGGCAAGATACTTCATTTTCAAAAAGCATAAATAATCAGCAAAATCCTCCCATTTAATTAAAAATCAGAAGCGAAATCAGAGGTCAGAGGTCAGAGGTCATCCCTTCCTTTCGCTTTTGAAGGAGCTCTTTGGAAAGGTCAAGCTCAAGGTCAAACGCTGCTTTGCGTTTCTTCAAGAGGATGTCGAATATTGAAGGTTTCTCCCAGCGCCAGCGTCAAGGAAGGTTTTCCCGATTTTGGACCGTTCTATAAATTTGTAAGTTTAGGGTTTTTTAAAAACAATTTGTATCGAAATTTTGATTTTTCAGACATTTGCCTTTTTTAAATACATATTTCATTTCTTATTGCTTGTGTTTGTCCGAAGTACGAGTAATTTAGGGGATTCTTGAGTTGAGTTTGTTTGTTTTGACATTTTGACATGTTTGTTCAGGCTTAAAATACAATACATTTTTAGCTATTTCAGCCTGTGTGAATGTGAAGATGTTGCTGAAATATTGAGTGGTTTAGTTTATACTCTGTCATTTCCATTTCCTCTGCTCAATACCATGTCTTTAATTTCGAAAGAGATAAATGGCAGTAATTTAATTTTTCAGGTAAAGGATCTATCCACAAAAGGCAGTTAAGGAAAGGGCGAAGAAGTGCTTCCCCATTTAGGCTGATTGGTGACATGAGTCATAGCCCAGGAGGAAGGGAGAGTCCAAGCTCAACAGCGTCGTCAACCACAGCCTCTGGGAGTGGATCAGTAATCCTTTCAGTTGGAAGCGGTAGCAATGGTTGTCGTAATTCTGGTGCCAGTTTCGATTCAGGAAGGGCAACCTCAACTACTTTTCAAGGAGTCCGATACTCTGCTGGACTATCGTCCGAATCTTCATTAGGCAGCTTTCGAAACTCTTATCATAGTTCAAACTCATCTCTTGGATCCATACCGTCGGAAGAAATTCGGAACTTTGACGTCTCAGCCATGATTTCGCAAGGAGTTGCCGATCATGAAATTTTAAACGCGTGGCTAACCGGAATCCACTTGGAGTGCTACTATCAAAATTTCATCCAAGCTGGATACGATATGCATACTATTTCTAGAATGACTCCCGAGGATTTAAATGCTGTTGGGGTTACTAAACCTCATCATCGGAAGAAAATCAAATCAGAAATATCCCAGCTAAATATTTCTGAAGGACTCCCAGATTATATACCAGAGTCTGTGGAGGAATGGCTAAGAATATTAAAGATGGAAGACTATCTGGGTAAACTAAAGGAGCAGGGGTATACTAATGTAAGGCAGGTGACCAACATTACTTGGGAAGACTTAGAAGATATTGGGATTCTTAAGTTAGGTCACCAGAAGAAGTTTATGCTTGCTATTAAACGTATTCAAGATATCTTATGTGGAAAACGGGTTCAAATGAGTAGCAGTACGAATATTTACGGGCAGCTTGCAGACAATTATAGCTTATCATCGTCGCAGCTATCTGCACAGCAGCTGTTCCGCAATACAGCCCCTTCTATGCCTTATATTCATCAAGGTTCTTTGCCTATGAGCCCTGCAATGAACTCTCATCAGCATCAGCAGCAGCAGCAGCAGCATATGATGCACCAGTACCATTCTGCCGCTGAGCAGCATTACCAACAACGAAACCAGCATCAAGAATGGTCTCAAGTTCCTAAAAGTGCAATTTCGCATAACATCCAGGTACACCACCCACCAAAAGACCGTTTAAGTTCTAACGTGCAGCAAATGATGCAACCATTGTATCACCCTGAAGTGATATCCATTCGAGTTAATAACGGTCATCCAAAGCCCCTTGATAGTCCCCCTGAGGATGAACCTATTTATGGCACCTCATCCTTTAATCCAAAACCTCCACCAGGAGGAGTGAACTCCCCCTCATCGTGGCAACAGAAACAAAAAGGTAGTCCAAAAGATAAGGGTACATTCAAAAGTTTCGAAGAGGGTGAAACAGCTGGTTGTGCAACTAATTGTCAAACAACCACAACAAATGGAGTAAATTTCGGTAGTAATTTGTCAATTACCAAGCAATCCATGTCAAATACTTGGACGCTGCCAAGACTTCAAAAGCACAAGCCCATTTCAAAGGTTATGGGAGGTGGAACGCCGCCTAGTTTTGGTGATTGTAAAGTAACGTATCCAATAAATCCTGGGCCGTTTGCACCTCAAATGAATCAAATCGACGGACCAGTACCATCAGTCACAACATTTGGGAAAGTTTCGGATTACGCGTCTCCCAGAAGTGGACCACCCCCGCCCCCACGAAGGAGTAGTTGTTCAGCTTTAGGCCATACTGAGCAGTTTGACGAAGATAACCTCCCTCTACCCCCACCTCCAATACCAGAAAACTTTTCCAGTGGATTTAGAGCTGAACTTGAACCGAATGTGGAATCTCTTCAGCAAGATATCCCCGGTCATCCAAGTAGTAAATCTATTTTAGCATATGCACATGAATCCTACAAATCTACAGATAGAATGACAGCTAGTTATTATGGTCAGAGAATAGCTCTCGCCACAAATAACGTGAGCAGTAGTTACCACGCAAATCCAGGTAGTACGACGTTAATGAACGGAACCGGAAATATTTTGAACTACCGATCAACCTTACCATCAAAATCATCTAAGTCACGCGATCCCTCTCCAGGTAGCGAACCCTCGACAGATCTTGACCTTTCCGCAAACAGTGCTCTTTTTTCTAGAGGAGTTAAAAGAAATGGTTCGGATGCTAGTTTTAAGTCAAATTCTAGCACGGAGTCTGAATCAATCCCATTTGCGAACGATAATGCTGGGACTATAAAACAGCAAAAGCCAACAAATCGAACGAGTCAACAAGGAGATGTAGCTACCAATGGGGGTGGTGAATTAAGTCAGCAAAGTCAACAAGTGGGAGAGGCCGGTGATGTTTTGAGTGACATAGGAAGTATGCTAGCTGATCTTACAGATCAATTGGATGCCATATTAGAACAAGAAAAATTTTCTAAACGATAATCCATCTCATTTGTCAACACAACACACACGCTCACTCGCCTTAAGTACTTAATTAATCCATTTCTAAATTATTAATACTTAATGCTTGCTTTCCTGGCATCGAATAGTGATGATAGGGGTCGAAACGGAAACAGAAACCATCATGTTTAAAACCGTACGTAGTGTACATAATACTTATGATGTATACACGATAAAATCGGTCGCAATAGATTTCTCCTGCAGTTAAGAATCCGCATAATAGTATTGTATAGTTAGACGAGTTTTAAGTAACCTTCACTGATCTTATAATAATCCTCTAGCCGTACAACAAAAGTGAGTAGGAAAGATAATGTCTTGAGTTTAGCTCATCCCCGTTTGGTAAACGGTTGAATTAAGGTACTAATAATTTAAGCTATATGATCGTCTGGAAGTCAATTTGTCTGAAGATGACATTTTACAAGTCAAAGACCGTAGACAAGAAATTAAGAATTTTCTAAAAAAATATATTTCTTATTTACCTTTAAGCAATCAGACACGCCTACAATTTTCAAAAAAAGTAAGAGGCTGAGATCTTCGAATATCATAAATTGATTTCGAGACTGCTGGCGTTTGGGTTTGTGTACGAATTAATAGTAGACGTTAGTGCAATTTAGAGTCTCTAGAAATATAAAATAAAATATTCCTGATATACTGATCAATTACAGAAGTAATGTTTAACCAATATCTGTTCGATTTAATTAGACGCACTGACAAACTAACCTAAAAACGGTAGGGCTTATTTTTTTTACGTTTATTAAGTTTAGATGGTTTTAAGTATTTTATGGCATTAGTAATAGCTCAATGTTTGTATATTATATTCATAATTCCGAATGTTCCTCGCATCTATTTGTGATTTTTAAGAATTGTTTACCTGTGTTTAATTACAAATTACTTATAATATACTTAATTTAAATGTCTAACTATAGTTTTCAAAACACGAAGCACCAAGACAAAGAAACCAAACTATATCATTTTTATAAAGTTTTTAGTGTAGCTGAATTTCATGACTAATCATTCATATCTCTATAAAGAAAATACTTAATGACTTGATGCATTTTTTCCAATTTATCTTGAAGTTTTGTTAAACCTTACTTCCCCATGACTGTTATCTCTGTTAGTTAAAAGTTAAAACCAAAAAGTGTACCTACACCAAGGCACTGTTGACTGCTAGTGTAGATCTTAAATATGTTTATAAATTAACCGTTGACGTCAATTAGTTTAAAATAAACATGTGACTAAAATATTGGTGATTTAATTCACTTTAAAGCATAAATACAAAAATGCTTATGAACTATTTTTGGGAAAGAAAATCGAAGGCCGGAAACATGATTTTCTGACAATTACTTTATTGGACTTACTTAAACTCACAGAATATATATTAGTTCGTTAAGAATAAGATTATGTAACGCACACGTTCTTAAATATGAGCCCAGAAATAATTATTTATATATGCTGGACAACTGAAAAGGTTTGCAAAATTGTAGAACAAAGAGTTGGCTTAAATCATAAAAGCATACATCGAGATGATAGTAAAGTACATATGTTTCCAAACTTAGTCTCCTCCCAAACTATTACCTCTACCCCATGAATGCCCCCCAGCAGCTCTAGGCTGAGGCTGAACACCAGGAGGGGGTTGGCCAACACCGGCCGGTCCTCTTCGAGGTGGAAACATATTAACTCTGAAATTCAGCAAAAATGTTTTGTGTTTACGGAGTCAGCAACCGAATTAAATTATGGTATAACTTACAGAAATTGTGGAGTAGTGATTAGTTGTTGACCACCATACTGTTCTGCATATTGGAATTTCAGAAAGTAGTACAAATGTCCCACTAGAATCCCGATAAGCTCAGACATTCCCCTATTACAAAAATAATATTGGTTATAACATAAAGGTCGACGGCGAGCCAACGAAGATAAGATCATTCATAACTATAATAATAAATAGGAGCTCACCCTCCTGACAAAACCATGTTAAAGAGAAACAATACCCACGGAAGGTACATAGCTTTAAACTGAGTTCCAAACCAGAAGTTAACAATCGTCTCTTTGTTCAGGTTGCACCAGATGTACAGCACGCTTAAAACCATGGGATCCATAAGAACCTTACATAAAATCAGATAATTTACTTTAAAATTCACCAAATAATTTATATCCTTAGGTCAATTACCATCAAATTCATGAAAAGACCAAACGCAATGCATGACACCCAGTTCATAAGAAGCAAAAGCGCATAGTCGGCCGGTGATGTTTGAAACTGACCTACGAAGTAAAAATAAACATCGTCATTCATTTCATATCCTTCCTCTTCCCATCATCATTATTATACCTTTACTTTATACTAAATTATAGAATTAATTACCATTTTCAAGCAGTTTAGAGTAGCTAATTAGAAAGTAGCAATTAAGTAGAAAGTGAAACCCCGTCTGTGGGCCGATTGGATAGAATAGTAAGGCAGTTATAGGTCTCCATATCTAAAATAACAAAAAGTACCACATTAGTTTTTACATAAATGTATCCATTTTTACCCAAAGTCCTCCTAACTTACCTCAAAGTTGTGAAAAATTCTTGTATAACTGAGAATCAAGAATTGTGGAGAAAGAAGGCCAAATCTTGCAGCAAGAGATACCGCAATCGTTCCTCCAAACCAATACCGCGTGAAGAACGGTAGTCCATTGAACCAATCCTTTATTTCTGACATCTTTCCGCAACCAACCCTTTATTTTGTCCGTCTACAGCTTCAAAAACACCACAAAAATCGCACTCCACTTAACTTCCCCTTGGACTCTGCAACGCTGCCTTCTGCCTAAGCCTTATCTGTCAATCTATAAGTTCAAAAAAGATCATTCAAATATACATATATTGTTTTACAAACACGAAATATTATTGACACGTTAAGAAACAAACAACAATAAATGATTATTCAACAATTCAAACAAAATCGCACACGCTCTCCTCGCAAAACCTCTCAACAAAATTAAATTAAAATTTTTTAAAACACACAAAATACTATTTTGTTCTGCACTTTTACTACTTACCGTTTCTTTCAGTTTCAGTTTTTACCAATCCGCAGGTTAAAAGTAAAAGTATCTTAAAAAGTAGACAAACTAATTTTATTTATATAAAAGGTCACCAATTTCCTACCAAGAGCGAGTTTTCTTGCTACCAATTTCCATAAACGTCCATCCGTCCTAAAAGTTCATCGACTGAATGTAATTGTAAAGCGTAAAGAGAAAAAGAACACGTATTGCACAAAAAGAATTGACATTTCCCACTTGTTTACTCTCAACAATTTTAGTTTTTTCTGGAGGATATCTGCCTGATTCAAAGCCGCTCTAATTCAAATAGTCCGTTTCTATTTTCATTTCACGTCAAGTAAGTCAAGAACTTGAACTTCACTTTTTATTTTTCCATTTCAAACATTTTGAGTTTTGGGTTCGGTCCAATTTCCAATTTCAGTCTTTTTCATTTTTGTAAAGGATTGTGTCAGTGAAAAGTTGAAAATAAGGTGGCCAAGAAAGGTGAACTTTCAATTTGCATTTTCAGTTATCCGTTTGTTTTTCATCTATAGATTTGATAATTTTCTTTTACTGTTATTCGCTGAGTTTTATTTGTTGATTTGTTTTTGTTCTTGTGTAATAAAATCCTTTTTTTTAAATAGAAAATTAGAAGTCCATCCACCGGAGCGGTTCTGCTTATCTGCAACGATAAGGCTGCCTTATCAATCATCGTCCGATGATTTTGGGATTGCTGATTTACTCATTGATGGAGAATATCTTTTAACAAGTTGAGGATGTTTGGGAAATGAAATGCGATGCGAAGCAGCTTCAGTTTCTTTAAGATTTTGCATGCAACTTTTGTCAAGTATTGCAGGCCTTTAGTCTTGGATTTACTTGGAAAGATTTGAGCTGATTAGAATAAGATTATCGTTCCGTCCGTTATGGATTAAACTGTGAATGAAATATCCTCCTTAGGATCGTCTTTGTATAGAAAAGTAGCACAGGAAAGCGCAAGATGAATAGCCAGCTTAACTACACCAGTTCGGGAAATATCGAGAAAAATTCCTAACTGGATATATTCGCAATCGCCAATTAAAAATATGTCCTCTGGAAGTCTTCGTGACCTTAAAGACCCCGCACCAATCCCAAGGGTCAAGAAAAAACATGGAAGTGACGGGGATGCGGTTGATGGTGGGGAATCCCAACGGCTACAATACGACGATCAGATTGACGCACTTCCTGAAATACTTCGCTTCAATTTATTTGATATTTTCTGCATTAACTTATCAATGTTTACTTACGTATTCGACTTGGGCATGGACCTGTATGTGGCTTACGTGTACTATACGTCGAACTACATTGGATATTTTATTCTTACCTTGATATTTGTGATCATCGCTTCAGTCACAATGACAGCCTTCAGCCTCCGATGGTAAGCAAAGCTTTAAGCACTACAGATTATTTATGATAAGCGGTTTTTGGTGTAAATGTTCAGAGTAGTGAGGAAGGTATTGATTTTTTCAGGTATGTAATGGACATAGACAATCAAACCATTCCAAAACCCTCCTGCACAAAGTGGATAGTCCGAACGGTATTTCTATTGCTCCAGTTGTCTCCAGTTCTTAGGTATTCAAAAAGATGGTTAAAATTAGATCCTTGACATTGATTGATGTTACTTTCTTATTATATGTTTGTGTGTTTAGATATTTTGATGCATTAAGTTATGGGATGAAAAGTAGAAGGGCTGCCGTCAAAAATAACAGACGGTCTCAGCTAAAGTACTATACATACATGGTAAACGAAGATGCAGATTCCACCTTGCTGAGACTTTTTGAAGGCTTCATGGAATCTGCCCCACAAGTCACACTTCATTTGTACATATTAATTTATCATTTTAATGATAGGGAGGGCCCGTTTGCCGGTCGTAATTGTAAGTTCATTGATGGCAGAATGAAATTTTACCACTATTTGTTTTTAATTTCTAGCATAACTGTTGAGTTGACTGCAGTGTCTGAACGCGCGGAGTATTTACTAAATGTTGTGTTTCTAGATATAATTCAAATGCTGGCCATATTTTCATCTCTAATTAGCTTAGCTTGGGCGCTTGCAGTTTACAATCGATCTCTTCGTTATGCACAACCCGAGAAAAAAAATATTTCGTACAAAGGGACACTGTTGCAGTTCTTTTGGCATCTTTTTAGCATCAGTAAGAATTGCTCTTTTTTATGTTCATAAAATTATTACAATGTTATTCGTGTTTTGATTTCTATTACTGGTTTAATTCATGATTTAGGTGCTCGGGTGTTTGCCTTGGGAGTATTTGCAGCAACTTACCCGGTGCTGATTGTGAGTTGAATTAAGTTTAACTTACATTAAAATCTGTTGGCCCAAGTTTCTTTTTATCGTGGTTTCTGTATTTAATTGTATCTAATCACCGTTTTCTTTGTTGTAGATTCCTGCATGTGTGGCACACTGGCTAGCAATGCTGGCTTGGCTGATTGTACAAGGAAGTCAAGCATGTGCTAATCAATGTGAAGAAGCATTGTTCAACTTGGTAGTTGCGTTTATCTACGTTTTTACTTTTTTCAACGTTCGAGACGAGCCAACCCGATACAAATATTTAACGTTTTACCTCATATGCTTTTTGGAAAATACGGTCCTCCTCGTAACCTGGTTCTTCTCATTAAATCTCACCACTCCAGAAATACTGTGGTTTCGCATCTCAGGCCTAGTTGGAGACTACGCTCTGTTTTTTCTTGGAATTCTATGCATGGTCCTGTATTACGTGTATTTTCATCCCTCCGTGGGAATGGGATTGAAAAAAGAACCAATGAGGGATTCTCAAATGTCGTTTCCACTACCTCCTGAACCACCTAAAAATAAGATGTTAGTAAGGAAGGGGTCCATCGACCAAAACCAACTCGTTGGGGCACTAAATAATCCCCATAGTGCCTCTAGCTCTCGGAAAAACGTGAGCTTTTCTGCAGATGGTGTCGTCACTTCAAAGATCGCCAGTGTGGCTGTTGGTGGAAATTATAATGAGTCTAAACTCATCCCTCCAGTAATTTCAAAGCAACCAATACCAATAAGAGGAAATAATGAAACTAGGTTGTGATTAGATTAAGGCATCAACACCAACTAACGAGCACACAGAAAAAAAGAAAAAACGAAAGTGCTTACCAGTACGACTTAAAATAGCATGTTTTGGTCTTGTCAAAAAGTCAGATAAGTATTGATGTCAATCATGTATAGCACATTATTAATGTTTAGAATTATTCCCATAAAGGTGGGTTGAGTTACTACACGCAGGATTTAACGTGTCCTGGATTTTATTTAAATTAGGAAGTTATTTTTTTATGGTCATTGTTTGCTAAGCGAAAGGCAACCCTTTCCACTTAAAAGTATACCAAGCCATTTATGACGATTGTGCTGGCAAATGTCGTTAACTATGTTTAGCTGTCAACAACTCGCTTCAAATGTGTCTTACGAATGATATGTATCTTAGCCTGAGGGTCCACATTTCTAATGGTAATTTAGGTACCTTCTTCATTGACCCATTAAATGAAATATTGCCTGTCGCGTATGCCTAACTGATAAGGCCCAGCCGGTTTCTTAGCCTGCTCTACCTAGTACTGTCTTGCTCCATTGTCCATTACCATTATAATAGTTTTTTCAGACATAGATTTCCCGAGTTGTCAATTATTTATTTGAAATATTGTATTTTGATCTTGCTGTAAAGGGAATTTTTAATGAATTTTGAAAGCGGAAGTAAAGTAGCCCAGACCCCAATTATAGTATGAAAATTGACTATAAATACAGATGAGTGGAACTCGGACGTATAAAAACATTTTTCAGTTTTTTGTAGCTTTCAACAAAACTCCATGTACTAAATAACATTTACTCCAATAGAATATTGTGCTTCACAATATTATAATCTTGCTTCCAACTTCCAATGCCCTATCCAGCCAAAAGGCTTAAAGTATGTATAAGTAATACCGCGGTGGACCGTCTTGGTCTTACTCTCGGTTTCTTTCACACCTAACCCAGACCTGTGTCTGTATCAATAGCCGAAACTTGTGGGCTTTGGTTGGTTGTTCCTGATTGTGATTTAATAGTTTAAGAACAGTATTCCACTAATTCGTAGTGTACGCCTTCTCTTCCTTCACCAATTAAATCTTAAGAAACTGAATGTCACATCTAAGCTCATCTTTACAAAACAAAGTTAACCTTAGTTAGCGTTAGCAGAAATTTATGCATTTCAAAGAACTGATTGTAACCAAAGCACACGTTACTTACTAATAAAGTAATAAAATATGTTTTCGGTACAACCGACTCATTATTTTTAACAGTTCACAGGGGTCACAGAGGACTCATGTCATCATTAAATCTAGTATAGTGCTGTAAGCTGCAGTTTTACAAAGAACATTAACAAGACTTATACAAGCGGTGCATGAGATTCCTCATGTAATTCGCTTGAAGTCTTCAAAGTAGAAATCTGAAAACTGGGAGTAAAATCGACCTTGCTCTTCACTATGTGGACTGGAGCTACAACCTACAAATTCCAAAACATATCTCGAATGTATAATATATTACTGCGTTAGATATAATTCGGATTTTATCTTCAACTATTTAGCTATCATACCTTAAGCCGGCAGGAACATTTCATACCAGAAACAAAATTGTAAGAACCAAGTCGTGCGCTGCATTTTGGACAAGTTATCTTTCCCTTAAGCCAACCCTCTTCATTCAAGCGTTCCTTTAGCCAATAAGGGATACTAGAGTCAGGAATATACCATACATCCGATATGCATGGTGACGTACTGGATTTTACGTCATTTATCAATGCAGTTCCAACACTAAGAATCCGCTGACCATGGCTATCTTCCAGGGGTGCTGTAAAGTTAAAGGAAACCCATTTAAATTGATGAACTTACATACTGCCTCGAGTACAGGTCGGAGTACTAATATTTCTTGAACTTTTGAAGTCTTTAGCCTTTAAAAATACAATTAAATAGGACTTAAGTGGGGTTATTAATAGTTAATTAAGGGGGCTACTATTCGGAAAGGGCCGCTATTTGAGGGAGGCTTGTATCCGAGACAAAACCGCATGTTTATGATCACATCACAGCTTAGCCAAATAATGTAGATGACCGGGACTGTTGCGGCTGCTATTGTCGGTTGTCTTACTTTCTGGATGATTCAGTAGAACAAATCTACAGGCACGACATTTCATAGGAACAATTTCGTCTGCCACCAATTCCGATGAGGGCTGCGCTTTAACCTCTTCAGCTGTGTGCATAGTAAATTGCAATACCCCAGTCCAGCAGCAGCTGCAGCGTCCTTCCGGTCCGGTACGCTTGCAGCCAGGGATCTCTCTAGAACCAAAGCAAACCGTACTGTATTCGAGCTCCACACAAAGTTACACGAAAGTGTAAATTCTTCTGTTTTACCTGGGAACGCGGTCAAACTACCTGAAATACCGACAATGTTAATAGACCACGCCCCCTGCCATCCCTTCCATGTTAAAATTCTAAAATTACCCGGGAACAGGTCAGAGTGGCCCGAAGAATTAACATTTCCAAAGTTAGAGCCACAAATAGCACGTAATTCATACTTAAAACAACATACCTGTATTTTTCGAAACTTTTTTAGCCCCTTATTTTTCCGAGAAAACCGTCCAATTTGAATTTGTATCACGGAGCGTATATATCTAATCTTCTAATCTTTCCCAAATTTCATGAACTGATGAACTGTTTTTATGAGCAGTGTTCTAGTGCCCGGAATTGAAATTGGCGGGAGAGGCGGAGTAAGTTGAATGTGGAGTAGGGATTGGTAGGATTGGAAGGGTTGGATTGGAGTGGGATGCGGCCACCGCTGTCATTGAACCTGAGTCTGGAGGAGAAGGACGAATCCTACGGGTTTATACACCAACTAGCCACCCCCACTCTCGAGGCGTCCCCACCACCGATCACTGCTCTCTCACTCTACCTAACATTCTTACTTCCCCACCATCCACACATTTCACCAACTAAACTGTCCCGGAGAAATGTAATTTAAAATAGTAATTTTAATCGCGAGATTCATAAGCGCAACCAACCTGGGTTCAAAAGATCATTGTAGATTCTGATTCTACCCAACTGGTTTCTTCATGAGGTCTCTAGAATTTTAGAAATGAAGTATCCTTTACATGTTAAGCAAACTCCACCCACCCAAACCCCTCCCTATCCTTTAATGGTTTTGTACCCGGTGATACCCACTCGTAGTTTCGCCTATGGTAAGTTTTTAAGAGAAAAACATGGGTCCCTTCTAGCCCAGACAATTTAAAACTTTAAAAGTAATCGATACTTGCAGCATAATGAACAGAAAACAAATCCCAATAATTCCATCCCAACTCAGCCCAATTTCTGTCTTCCATATTTTCAAAATAGTTTGCAGATTGAAGCCTTTTTTTAAATACAAGGCGCAAGGAAGGGAAATAAAAAACAAAACAATTCCTGCTACACAATATTACATTTTACTTCTAGCATATACATACAGAGACACGCACGTCACTACACCGGCAACTGGCATGATTGCACAGGCACGATCAACGGCGTGCAAACTGCAAACAAGGATACCATCGTAATATACCCACAGTTTTCAAAATGCAAAATTTCCAACCCTGAACTGAATCCTCGCCCATGCCGCGCGGCTTACGTGCGCAAATAAGATGTTTGAAGCATATTTAACATGAGAGAGATACCCCTTTTAACAAGTATAGGATAGGCCTGCGGCATAATTAACGAGGGCGGTGTGTGGGTGAGGATTTAGGGTAATTGAACTTCCTAAATGAAATAAATTCACCTGAAACAAAACCAACATGCTTGCCTTTCAGCAGATAAAAATCAAAATATAAAATCCTTTATTTTTATTCATTTAAAAATAACAAAATATTAAAATAAAAAAAAAACGTTCATTAAAAATGCAAAAATCCCCAAAATGTATGGATGAGCCCTAGACTCGGAGCTGTCAAGGAAGAAGAGGAGAGCCGCTGCCAGTAAACCAGGCAGAGTCCAAAGTAGGGAATGGACGACCAGAACCAGGGTGGTCCGTCAGCCGAAACACACATCTCTAAAAGGTGTAGACCACTGCTGCTGCTGCTGGAGAGTCATAGTCAAATATTACTATACCAATTTTTAAGAATAGTTAGTTACGCTAACTCCTCGACTCGACCGCTCCACTGTTTTCATTCATTTAGGTTAAACCACCGCAACCAGTACTAACCTAACTTAGATTGTTAAATGGACCATTTTTAGCACCAAATCAACCGAATTTGACAAAAGTTTTAAATTATCCTCTGTGTCCCAATCCAAAAAAACGCTGCTACTCCTCTTATTCTCCCTTTGGCATTATGGAGGATCTGATCGACATTACTACATTACCTCTCTGAGCAAAACAGCCAAACCATCATCATCATCATCTCACTTCTTGAAAAAAAAACTAGCAATTAATCCTCTACAAAATTACCGTGTTAATTAACTAAAAACAAACCACAAGTTGGAAGTAAATTAAGGGGTATTTTGGAAACGGGAACCGGATTCTTCATCTTTCAGAATTATGATGGTTTATGTGCGGAGAACACTAACATTTTGATAAAGATATGTAATTAAAAGGTAGTTTTATAGGGTTTTTTCAATTTATGATGACGCAAACGGGTGTAGGATACTTTTTCAATTGGGCTGAACACCACGTCCTACTTTCCATTTTGAATATTTATATTTATAAAAAACTGTAATTTATTAGTTTATAAAAAAAAGGGTCAAATTCGGTGTATTATTTGCGTACCAAACCAAATTGAACGGACCTAGCTCTCTCTCTCTCTCTTCTCGAACGAGCGATTTGTATTGGATTTGAAACTATTAAGTATGGTAAGTTACTTTCTGTTTTGTTTAGTTTTGAGGCATTTACCTAAACTAGATGGTAAATTATGCATTATTATTGTTATTAATTGGTGCGAAATCATCATCACATCACGAATACCAAGCACGTTTTGATTATGATTGCAAGATTGCAACTGAAAAGTAATTAGTGACAATAGCAATTGCATTGTACTTTACTTACACGGTCAAAAATAATCAAAAACATTTTTAGAAAAAGAAGCAAAGCCGCAAGTTTCTCTGAAATCTCTCAAAATAATAAGGTTCTCCGGTATTTCAACTTCTTTATCCGAAACAACTAAACAATCATTTTAAATTTAAGGTATAATTTTTCGTTCTGCATTTTCCAAATTAAAACAAGTGAGGAAAAATACGACAGAACTGCTTGAAATTGAAATTAGCCGGAGTTACGGAAATATGGATGAAATTTTTCAGTTTTTTATGCAGTGCTGTTTTGACATGATTCTCAATTCTTCGCCGATTGTCTGCCATTCGAAGCACGTCCAGTATATCACGTTTAATGTTTACTTTTGTATTTCAAGATTGATTAGCTAGGAGTTCAGCGGATATTTTAGACCAGAATAAGGTACCCTTCATTTGATGTTGTTCTTATCATCCATGGCTATAATGCTGAGCTAATTCTTTTTAAATATCAATCAAATCAGGTTCCAAAAATAAAAACGACACTGCTGTATAATCGAGTGGTTTTGAAGGATAGAAATTTCAGAGAGAGTAAAAACAAGCCCGTATTTCATGAGCTGACCGTACCGTCCGTGGGGTAATAATTTTTTTAATTTGACCGAACACGTTCACTTTGGTGACGTGATGACGTGCATATCCAATTTAACTAAAAAGCTGGGTGTAAGGTGCAAGTAAGACTGATAAGAGTGGAGTATTTAATTTTGAAAGTATAAAATTAATCGTAAATGTTAAAGAAACTCCCAATTTAATTGCGGTACAAATTGTAATCCGTTAGGAAGGACTTTTACTTTTTACTGAGGCTAGGCTAGAGTTACGCTGACTGAGGTTCACAGATCAAGGGTTCATTTAAATGTAGATAATTACAAACTTATATCGTCGTATCCATAAAACTGGATAACGTATCGTTTATCGTACCGTAATCTTTGATATTTAGCAATGACCGGGGATGACCGATAAGGAAGCTATTTTAAAGTGCAAATAACAAAACGTAAACGCTATCAGATGTAGGCAGTAAACATTTTAATAACTCATCGTCATCAACCTTCGATCTACCACCCATTTAGTATGTAAATGTATTTCCGTTTTGTTATGTATTTTGAATATTTTGATTAAAACTAAAACTGAAAACGTAATGCCAGGACTTTTGATTTATATTGATTGATTGAAGCTTGAAGCATAACCATACGCGTGGCGTACGACCTTTGACTTTTGATTGTATAAACTAAAGCTATTTATTATGAAAAGTTGCAACTTTTGTCCTTTTTTTTGTCCTCACACTCGAGCTCAGCTGTAAATAAATAACGTTGTCCCTTTTTGTCCCTGGTTTTGGCTTTCCAGTTTTCCAGTTACTTTTTCCAATTAAATATTAGTTATTTATTGCACAGTGAGTGAAATTATTGGTGTAGTCTTTAGTCATGTCGTAAAAACTTTTGTTTGCTGTGGGCCTTGTTTACGGTTGGCTACGGAAATATTTAGAAGTTCAAGTTTGTTACCGAAACTTCTTAATCTAAACGCTAGTGCGTTAGTTAGTGCAAGTAAATGCAAATTAAGCCGGGGTTCTAGTTATCATCTTTTCTTGGCATCTGCCGATCCGAACGAAATAGGGATTAACTAACTATGCAGGGTAGGATAAGGATAAGGGGTTCACTGTTGGATGAACCCTACCACCAGATCAGTTGATGATATACTTAACTTTATAAATTATCGAATATGATAACTGATAAAATAATTTGCTTTAAGAAAGAATCAAGAAATGGATTCAGAGATTGAAAAATTCATGAGTCATGTCTGGCAGTCGTTAAAATGTTCGATTTTCGTTTTTTAGTTCAGGTTCAGACATAAGCAAGCAAAGCATGATTGGGCCAGTCCATCTAATCAATCGTCTGCCTCTCCCTGCCTCCATTGCATATTCCCAGTAGTTTCGAGCAAAAGTAAAATGTATGATGCTTAAAGATGCAGGAAGATAGACATTAACATTAAGGAACTTAACTACTTCAGAACAACGGAACGGATCAAAATGAAGGTGTTCTTGATAAAAAATAGAACAGGATTTGTTGATAGCTGATAAGTTGTACAAGTACAAACAGAAGTAGGATACTTTCCTTGACGGTTTTTGTTAAGTTAAAAAACATAGACGGGACGGGATGAGTAAATGAGACAGTATGGATTTAGATTGGATAGAAATAAAATAATCCAAACGCTTCCCATGAATTCACTATACCACCCGTCCGATTTTGTCCTCTTCTTCAGTGCTATGCAAATGGGAACGGGACTGCAACGATTCGCAACGATCCGCATGTTAATCATTTAGCGCAAGTCGTCTTCATTCTTTCAAGTCATTTTACGGGAGAGTCCCTTCCGTAAAAGTATCATTTCTCCTTGCTTTCATTTCCTTTTGTTTGATTTTTACTAATGGTTTTTTTCAGTTGTTTAGTGGAATTTTGAATAAGGCTATGAAGACGTACTGTACTGCTACAAAACTTTATAGTTATCCTTGCCAAGCCTAAGCCTCCATCCATCCATGCCCATGTCTATTGTCCAATAAGTATCCGTCAAACAGTAGAAAATACTGGAGCAGTTTGCTATACTGAAAAAAACTCTAAATAATAATAATAAAAAAGGTTTTTCGTGCATGTTTTTTTCCATTATTTCTTTGAAGATTGCGATCGCAGTTGTAGTTATATGATCAGGTCATCAGGTGTGCTGTGGTACAATTTGGCATTTGGTTTGGTATCCTAACGTCAACGTTTTGGTTTTGATTTTTGCATGGAACCTAACATTGTAAGAATGGCGAATAGCATTAAAATAAATGGAGGGTCGTGTTTAGACTTGTGGGGTTTTAGATTCTTGCTGGTTGCTTCACCTTACCTGTTCACTTTTTTCGTTTGATTGCAACTTGCAACCCCTTCAAAAACTTTCGGTTTCATTACTAGTACTAGGCACAGCCTAGCATATAGCATCAGCTTCAGCCATAGCGTTGCTGCATTGCATTTGATTTGTTATGGAGTTAAGACTGAGTGTTAAAAAGACATGGCTCGCTTATGCTGTTGTACCATGCATGCTAGCTACTACTGCTAGGGTGGTTTTAAGTAGAACTCAAACTCAGCTAAAAAGGTAGAAACGGGCATAGTAGTGCAATGTAATGTATGGTAATATGAAATTGTAGTAGTTGAACTTGTCTTGCTGGGATTTGGGATGGGATATAATAATGATCATTAGGATGGCAATGCTGCTATTTTGTCTATGGGCAATGATGCCATCATAGGAGTAGTACTGATGATAATGCAATACCTGAGCTAATCCAGGTGGGTCGACGTCTCCATCCTTTTTTTTTATTTTATGCCAGGGAAGAATCCTCCACATCTTCCATTACCTTTTAGTTCAGTCAGTATCGGTTGACGTTCACTATTTCTCTTTTATAATATTCTCCACTGAAATTCTGTTCGCCATATTCATAGTCTGAAATTGTCGAGAAGAACATTATTTCTAGCTAGTACTATTGGTTCTAGTATTGGCATTGGCATATGCAACAGTCTAATTAATCATCGTTTCAAATTCTAAAATTATTATTTTATATCTTGTCTCATTAAGGATAGTTAGTTAGTGAAAAGTTGGATAGGTATTTAGAGCAGAATCTGCAGCAAAATATAATTGTTCAGAGTTTCGGTTGGTTTATGTGTTAGTTCAAATGGTTAGTTACCGTTCCTTTGAAGCATTTTGGTTGAATTTGAGTGTATCAAGGGCCCATATGGGGATCGCAGGAAGGACTAGTCTGAAGCCGGTTAAAAAGGTATAGGAAGGGTTGGAGGGTACTACTAAAAAAAGTGCAAGTGCATGGATTCATTGCAATTTTCAAGGATACTTTTTTCCCAACGAAAGTGAATCCATGTGGCAGAAATTTAAAAGTCATAATTTCAAAACTTTATATTAGCTCAAATTACACTGCACGGTTTAGTTAGAGGAGTCAGCATTGTAAAAGCAACAGCAACCAGTATTGTATTGTAATCTAGCATTGCAGTTTATTTCACCTTCCATTCTATCCCAAGTGCAGTACTTCAGCTCTTTTTAAAGCCCCCATCATGTCCGGTTCACCTTTCTTCCATCACATCATGTTAATGATATTTTTCCATCCCACACTTTAAAAGGCTTGGAGCAAAGTTGCTTGCATTCGTTCATACCTATGTATTAGTCTGCTATCCACCTAAGCAAGCCATAATATTCCATGAGCGAGTTCATTTTTTATCTAACCAGCCAACATTACCAGCGAGCAAGTTCTGTATTATATGATAGTCGCAACCTTGATTGTTGGTTGGCTGAGATTCACGCAAAAAATTGCAAATGGTACATGGCCTTTGGCGAATTAGGGAGTTTAGTCAAGTCTTGAACCTGTAGCCGTTAGTAGAAGCTTGGTGCAAGAAAGAATTATTCGTTGAGTCCACCAAACAGAAAGCCAAAAGCTAGCAAGAGGAAAGATGAGTCTTGTCCAAGACTGAGGAAGATGAAGTAATTTTTCCAATATGGATCTCCCACCGATTTACTGGCCTTTTTTAACCGACGATGGCGACCACGCTGATTCAAGAAATATGAAGCAGAAGAATTTTCAGTTTCTTAAGGGGTGAAGTCATGTCGTTTATGTCCAAGTGATATCATAAGCGTATGGCTTTTCCCCTTAGGAGTCTTGAAGTGTACAACCAACCAACCGGACTGTAGTGAATTGTGAACTAAATATGCAGAATTTAGAAGGGCAAAGTTTAGAAAAACCTTTCCAAAAGTTATATTAACGGCTAATACAATAAAGGGTTCTTCAAATCTTACTTCGAAACTCTCTCATTTTCCAAACAAACTTTCGTAACTTAACAATGAGGCAAATGCATTTGCACATTTTAAACGCATCTTTTGAGTGAGTGGATGGATGGAGGAATGCATTTTGCTTAGATCATTGGAGAATTGGATAGTTAGAATTAATTTATTTGGGGCTGAGGACTATTATACTGGTTTTAGTTAGGATAACTTGCATTTTGCATTTGAAGAAACAGTCGCATTTTAATAGCCAACATTAATCAAGTCAAGTCTGTCGTTAAAAGTTCGTATGTACGAATTAGAAATGGATCTGGTTATGAATAGCTAGGCTATGGGCATTTCACTTACTTTTCTCACTACTACAGAAACAGACTACAGTAGTAGACTAGAAGAAGGTTTATGCAGGGAAATTATGTCATGTCTTGTCTTGTCTTAGCCTGGTCATTATTATGTTTTTATTATTATTATTTTGTATGATTGATTGAATTGAATAAATAAAAATATTTTTATTTGTAAAACGTACTGAATATTATATGCTACGATTGACCTAATCCAGGCCGTAACTTCAAAATGATGAATCGATGCTGCTTGTGCTAAAATGATGATAATGATATGATGATGATGATGATGAACGCACATAAATAAAAATGATGATGTTTTGTTGTTTAAAAATAACACGCATATGTTTAAGGAAAATGTATTATGTTTCATTTAACAGATGTCAAGAGTTCGAGTACTCGGATTAGTTAAATCCGAGGATGATAGAGCATATTAGATTAGAAGCAGTTGAACAAAAGACTGTCTTTGAAGTCATTGACAAACGTCAGTACTGGAACTTTGTACTTTTGCAGAATTTCCAGACGCTAGAAGACCTAGTCTTCAACGAAACATTTTCCAGAAATATGAATAAACCTGAGCATTTCTAGTTACGGAATGGAAAATTACGATTTATTTGGTGATGACCTCGGTGGTGGAATGCTTGATAGTTTGGGGGACTTAGGAGGAAACAACTTTGGTGGTAACTCATCTAATCAGCCTACGGGTGCTGGGAATATGATGCAGGGTTATAATAATCAACAGCCTCAATACACTCAAATTGGCCAAGGTATTGCCCCACCTTCGAAACTAACTCCAGGGGGATATCCAGACTACGCTCAATATGGTCAGTATGGTCCTGCAAGTTCCCTACAAACGGCTCAGCAGCCAGGACTTGGAAACTATGGAGGAGGAGGGGGCCAAGGTCCATCAAGGCCCATGGCTGGCTATCCATACCCTCATCAACCAACAGCTAGTCCGAGCATGCATTATCAAGACTACTCAGTACAAAGCCAAGTAACGGGAATGGGAATGAGACCGGTGACCCCCTCACAGCCTCATGCACCCCCTCCAAGAATGGTGACGCCAACTCCCCAGCAGTCACAGCAGTTTGGAGGCTACCGTCCTCCAGGTCAAGATTCTATGTATCTCCAGCAATTTCCCAGATGGAATGAGCAACAGGCAGCCTCCCCCTACGGAGCGTCTAGTCTTCCGCATCATTATCCGTCTAATGCGACATCGACTTATCGAGCACCCGCGCCTCCACCTCATGCATACCCCTCCAGCTTACCACGGCCCCCGCAATCCATGACACAGCAGCAACAACCTCCTGCGGTCCAGCCACCCTTAAGTAATCAACCACCTCCTCCCTCTGGGGGCTCAGTCAACTCCCAGCAGCACAACATTCCATACATGGCGAGACCTCAAACGCCTTCAGCCATTCCCTCACAGCCCTCTCAGTCCCAATACGGCCAAAATATGTACCCTAGCTCTAATAATCAGTATCCAAATTATCTTCATTCGGCCGCATCATTAGGTCAACTACCCAGTGGACCTGCGGCGGTTCCCTCGGGTCCTTCTTATTCCCATCACACGCCCCAGCAACAATACAGCCTAACTCCAACTCCAAACCAACAGCAGCATCAATATGGTAATCAATATGGACAGTATTATCCAGGTAGTGGGCTCCAACCACTGAGCAGCCAGGCTTCACTTTCGAATCCTTCAAATCCAATGTCTTACTCTAGCGCTTATCCCTCAAGTGTTCCAAGTGTCAATTTACCACCTGTAATAGCAAATGGAAGTCCTGCGAGTTATAGACCGGGTTACGCCCAACTGCCTCAACTTTCCCCTAGACAGTCTACAGCAGCGTCTCCACGACAGCCAGTGCCGAGTCCTCGTCCAACGTCTTCGACTACACCGACCTTGTCTGCTCCCCCTTCTCAACCGGCAATGTCCCAAGGACAGCAACAACAGCACACCGTTCAGACAATGTCACAGAGTTCTCAACCTCCACCATCCTCTCAACAACTTCCACCTCAAACTCAGCAGCCTAGTAGCTTGCAGCAGTTGGAGCAGATGGTAATGCCGCATGTGAGCAAGAACTCTCCATCGCCCAAGCCTCTCTCAAGTATGACCGGTGGGGTGATGAGTCCTATGGGTGGACCAAAAACACCTATGTCTCCAGGCATGTCAGGACCAAAGACCCCGATGTCACCAGGGCAGTGGCAGTCGTCAAACGTCCGGCCACCGGCACCTCCTATTGCTTCGAAACCTTCGTATCTTCATCCACCCCAGCTGCAAGTACCCAGTAGTCCAAATAACTACGGAATGAATAATTCCATTTCATCGTCAATTTCTAGCATCGATAATACAATTAACAGTGTAGTTAGATCGTCGCAAGAAGCAGCGGACCTTGAACTCAACGGCCTTAGCGCATCTCTTGATTCGAATAATTCTGAGAATAATTACTCAAGTATAAAAGAGGAAATAAAACCCTCAACTCCCTTACCGACGGCACCTTTGACAATGTCGACAAATGATGCCAATAGTTTACATTCTTTAAGTGATGTAGGGGTCAAATCAGATGTAAATAGTGCAGTAGATAGTATACAACAGGTGTCTTCCTCTAGACCAGGGGAGGATCAACTATACAGTTTGTCCAACACCTCTACCCGTAGTGAATCTCGAATCGAGGATCCGGCCGATTCAGCCCTTTCTTTGCAGTCGAATTCAATGGAAAATTCTCAAACTACATCCTCTCAGTACAATTCTAACTCTACAGTGGAGCCTAACTCTATGAATGCAATTAATTCATCACTAAACCCATCTTCTCCATTAGCTCCAGTGACTCCAGCTTTGACTGCTAATGGCCCACAACAGCAAGAAACAAATGCTCAGTACTCAACTCCTCCAGTATTAAATTCGTTGTCCTCCCCGATGATTAACGGGACGTCTAATGAGCCACAGACTCCACACATCGGATTGCATAATCAAGGCTTATCTACTCAAGGAGCACAAGGCCCTTTAATGACTGGTTATGGAAATGTGCAGCAGCAGCAGAGCCAACCTTATAACTCGATTGGGTCGCCTCAAAGCGGTATCAAACCAATGATGCCCCCACCTCCTAGTCCTCATCAGTATCCTACGCCTCGATTTCCAGCAGAAGCAGTAAGCCAACCGCCGTCACAATCCCCTTACAATATGGGAGTCTATCACAACAACACTATGTACCCTGGATCACATTATGGACAAACCGGAAGTTTACCTGCTCCGTTGAGATCATCCGGTCCTCCTCAATATCCCATGGTACCACAGAGTATTCCCGGAAATAATCTACCTGGTGGGCCCAATGCAGATCGATACAATTATGAAATCCATCAGCTTCAGCAACAACTGCAACATATTTATTCACTACCCCCGACTCCTCAAACTCAGTCACAGGTTGGTGTTTGTTATTGAAAAAATAGATGTTCCTTTGTGTTTCTAGCTTAGAATTTTTGCATTTTTTCGTGGGGCTCCTCTTTACTTATCATTGTTAATACTTGCAGGTTGGCGAACTGCAGGAGCGTTTAAGAATTTTACAACAACAAGTTCAAAGTATACCTGGATCTGGTTATCCTGTGCCACCAATGGCTGGAATGACTAATTCACCTGGATACCTGCCGCATCCAGGGTTGACGATGGATGCTTCGATAGATCCGGTTGAACCTGCGGGGCCGAAATCAAAAAAGAAAAAAGAAAGAAAACCTCGAGATAGTAAAGGAAAAGGCAAAAAGGGTAAAACTATTGCAGAGGTTTCCGATGAAACAAGCCATAGCAGCTTGCCTCCTGCTCAATCTGCCCATGAAGTATACGAATTTGAAGACGTTCCACCTGAAATTCCAGAGAAAAAAACAAAAAAGCCGAGGTAGGATTTTCATATTTTAATTGCTCGTGTAAATGTATTAAGCGTAAGGTAATTATGTAGATGTAATGTTCAATTTTATTATGAAAACAGCTCCAGAAAACCTAGGGAAAACAAATCGCCGAAAGAGAAAAAAGTAAAAGAACCAAAACCCCCGAAAGAGAAGAGTCCTCCAAAAAGGTAATGTTAATGTTAAATTTTAGGTTTCGTTTTTAAAGACTAATTGCGAGTTCGTATAATTCATAAAACTTGTATATTAAATATTAGCAGGTCTAGAAAGAAAAAACCAAATGGCATAGAGCCTAGTGATGTTTCAAACGTGTCCTTACCAGCAAGCGATGTACTAGATGGAGAACTATCGGTGCCAAAACTTGAGGAGAACTTAGAATCGGATCAAAAAAACGGGATTGGTGCTGCTGGTATCACAGCAGCTGAAGGAGGCTCCTCTACACCCATTAGTGGAGGAGAAGGTGATACCAGCACCCAAGAAACAGTCGCACCTAGTGAAACTGCATCCTCTTTAAGTAGCGAGCTTGTGACTCCAGAAAAACCTAAGAAGCCTAAGAAACCCAAGCTGAAATCCAGTTCAACAGGAAAGAAAAGACCTTCCAGGTATTTATAGGCAATTGACAAATTGAAGCGTTAAGATGTGGTTTTAAATGAACATTTTGTATGCAATAGAACACTGGCGATCCAAGCATTTAAGAATAGAAAAAAGAGGAGAAGAAGCGATTCCGAAGTATCCGATGTTGATAAGACTCCCCCTCCTTCACCCCCTCCTGAAGACGACTCTAATGTATGAAAAATGAAAACATCTATAACGTTTGACTGAAACGGAAAATTTTTACTATACTTCTCGTGAAATTACTTTTCATTGCTACATTTTGTATTTCAGAAACGGCGTTCTGGTAGGAATACCAAGCGCAAGAAGTACATCGATGATATAGATTTAGCTCTTTCAGACGAGGAGCTACTTCTACCAAACAAAGCCCAGTTGAAAGCTATGAAAGCCTTAGAAGCTTCTACTTTAGCTGCCGCAGTCGCGTTATCTACAGAAGAAATAACTCCAGTGGTAGAGGGCCAGGAGAGTCAAGACACTGTAAAAGAACCAACCCCTCCTGTTCCAGTTCCAAAACCTGTTATAACTCCAAAAGTTGTAGAAGAGCCTCAGAATTTGAATAAGCACAACTTCTTTTATGTGGTCAGTATATTAAATGCTCAAGGAAAATGTATTTTTGCTTATACATCTGGTTAAAAACGATATTTTTTGCAGAACACCAATGATGAGGATACTATGGTTGTTCAACATATTTTGACTCTACGGATGGGAACGCGAGAAGTAATTGAAGACTCTTCAGACGAAGAAGAGGACGCACCAAAGAAAAGTGGCTTAGAAAATGATATCCCAGTTGCTGCTACGGTCAATGTTGACGAAGTTTTACAAAATATTGAAGGTGGGGAAGTTGATAAACCGGAGCCAGAAGATATGGATGTTAAAGAAACTGAAGAAAATGTACATGATTCTAAAATTGAAGAAAAGGCTGAAATTTCCGAAGAAGTAGCTGATAAAGATATTACTGAAGAGCTACTTGCGGATGAAAAAGTGATCCCGGTAGTAAATAATGCAAATGAAATACAAAAGGAGGCAACTAACACTGTTGAAACTAGTATAGAAATCATTAACAACGATAAAAATAGTCAGGATGGAGTAGAAACGGTGCTGAACAGTGAATCGGAGAAGAGCGTTGGTGATCAAGAAAAGATGGATGTTGTCGAGTCCGTAGAAAAACCTGATGAATCTGAGGCCAAAGATTCTAAAACATCAAAAGGCATTAAAGAATGTAGTAACGTAGAAGACACTTCAGTTAATGAGGATCCCCTGCCAAAAACTACAGAACTGCAGGACGTAAAATCTGAGAATAATGAGGATGATATGAAGAGCAGTACAATTCTAGAAACTGAACATGTAGAGGAAATTACAGAAGACAAGAATGATGAAGCCGAGTCCGAAGGTGGAAAGTCTCCTAAGAAAAAGCGTGAACCAAAAACAATTGAAGTAGAGGAATTTTACGTCAAGTACAAAAATTTCTCTTACCTTCACTGTGAGTGGAAAACCGAAGAGGAGCTGATGAAGGGAGACAAACGAGTAAATCAAAAGATTAAACGTTTTAAACAAAAGTTAGCAAACAATGCGAACATTTTTGAATTCATCGAAGAAGATCCCTTCAACCCAGATTATGTGGAGGTTGACCGTGTTCTAGATATGAGTGAAGTCACAGACCCATCGGGAAAAACTACAAAAAATTATCTAGTTAAATGGCGATCACTTCCTTACGATGAAGCAACATGGGAATTAGAAGAAGATATAGACCCTGAAAAACTAGCTCATTTCCGTAGGTTTTACAAATTACCTCCTAAAGATCAGTGGAAGGTTAAGAAAAGACCCAAAGCTTCAGAATGGGTAAAACTAGATGAGACGTTGCCGTACAGAAATGGAAATTCTTTAAGAGAATACCAATTGGAAGGGCTGAATTGGTTATCTTTCTCCTGGTATAATGGAAGGAATTGTATCCTGGCTGATGAGATGGGGTTGGGCAAAACAATTCAGTCTCTGACTTTTGTAGAATCCGTTTATAGATATGGAATCAGAGGTCCATTCTTAGTTATTGCACCTTTATCAACTGTCCCCAACTGGCAACGGGAATTCGAAACCTGGACTGATCTCAATGTTGTCGTTTACCATGGTTCGGTTGCCAGTCGGAATATGATTCAGGAGTATGAACTATTTTACCGACATCCAGATAATCCTCAAATGAATCTGAAGGACGTATATAAATTCAATGTGATTATTACCACTTTTGAAATCGTTCTAACTGATGTGATGGAGCTGAAAGACTTCCCATTTAGAGTTTGTGTTATCGACGAAGCTCATCGGTTGAAAAATAAGAACTGCAAGTTACTGGAAGGCCTTAGACTTCTGAATTTAGAACACCGAGTTCTTCTTAGTGGGACTCCCTTGCAGAATAATGTTCAGGAGCTTTTCTCCCTCCTTAACTTTTTAGAACCAAGTCAATTCAGTTCAGACGAAAACTTCATTAAGGAGTTTGGTGAACTCAAAACTGACACCCAGGTTCAAAAACTTCAAGCTCTCCTCAAACCTATGATGTTACGAAGGCTGAAAGAAGATGTAGAGAAATCTATCGCACCTAAGGAGGAGACTATAGTAGAGGTAAGAAAAGTCATTGTATTGCGAGTCATTGCCATGTTCTAATTTACCTCAAGAAAATATTTGTGAACGTGCGTTAAAACTATTTTACGGTTTTTCTTCCTAATAGGTTGAGTTGACTAACATGCAGAAGAAGTACTACCGAGCCATTCTTGAAAGAAATTTTTCGTTCTTAAGTAAAGGAACCAGTTCTGCAAACATTCCTAATCTGATGAATACCATGATGGAGCTGAGAAAATGTTGCATCCACCCTTATCTGCTAAACGGTGAGATTAGCAAAAAATTGTGTATGGATTGTAGAGGCTGGGCTGTAAAAGTTGATTTACTAATTTTCACGTGTTTTCAGGTGCGGAAGAGCAAATTCAGTTGGATTATCGGCTAAATTACAATTTACCTGAGTCAGATCCTGATTTATACTACAAAGCGTTGGTTAACTCCTCCGGTAAAATGGTATTAGTCGACAAGCTTCTTCCAAAACTGAAAGCAAACGGGCATAGGGTTTTGGTCTTCAGTCAAATGGTTCGATGTCTTGACATCTTAGAGGATTATTTAATCTATCGAAAATATCCTTACGAACGCCTTGATGGACGAATACGAGGCTCAGTTCGTCAGGCTGCTATAGATAGGTATAGTAAGCCTGATTCAGATAGATTTGTATTTCTTCTCTGCACAAAAGCAGGAGGTCTTGGAATCAACCTAACAGCTGCCGACACAGTTATCATTTATGACTCCGATTGGAATCCACAGAATGATCTTCAGGTCATTATATAACTTGTTAAACAAATATTGTGTATATATTGCGTATTATAGCTGTTTCTAATTTGTGTAATTTCGTTTTTGCAGGCACAAGCAAGATGTCATCGAATCGGGCAGAGTAAAAAAGTCAAAATTTATCGTCTAATTTGTAGAAATACTTACGAACGAGAAATGTTCGATCGTGCCTCCCTTAAACTTGGCTTGGATAAAGCCGTTCTTCAATCTATGAATACAACTCAAGGGGGGAAACCTGATTTGACCACACCTACTAAACAACTTACTAAGAAGGAAGTAGAAGACTTACTGAAGCGAGGTGCCTATGGTGCACTGATGGATGAAGACAATGCGGGAGAAAAGTTTTGCGAAGAAGACATTGATTTCATTTTAGAAAGAAGGACGCAGATAATTACCTTGGAAAGCGGCGAAAAAGGATCAACATTCTCTAAAGCGAGTTTTGCTGCAACCGGTATACGAGAAGATATCAACGTCGATGATCCTGATTTCTGGAAGAAATGGGCGAAGAAAGCAGAAATAGACGTCGATGAAGGAGGACAAAAGGTATGAAGAATCTTGATTGTCTGAATTAGTTTTTACTTCTGAGTTACTAAACAAAATTTATTACTCTTTTCAGAACGACTTAGTTATTGATGAGCCTAGAAGGAGAACTCAGATCAAGCGATATGGTCATGATGAAGGTATAATGGAAATCTCGGAACTTGAATCTTCTTCTGAGTCTGACGAAGAAGGAAACGTTGGGGATAGGACAAGAAGTGGAAAAGGTAGTAAAATAAAGTGCATTGGGGTTTTTAATTGTAAAATTATTGGACTTCTTGATCTAACACACATTTCAAACATGGCTTATAGCTGGTAGAAGAACTAGAAGTGGCAAACCAGGCAAACGAGGCCGAAGAGGGAACATGGACGATGACTTCCAATGCGATGATGGGGTTGTTGAGTACGGAAGATGGTCCAAAAGCGAGTGCTATAAAATTGAAAGGGGTCTTCTTACTTATGGGTAAAAATTGCTTGTGAAAGCCTACCTGACTTACAGTAGTAATAGTTACTAACTAAACTAATAATATACTGATGACTAAATACCATGCTAATACTGAATGAACTTGAGTAATCTAGTTCATAATGCGTTAGATGTATTATGCGCAAAGTGCGCCCCTGAATATAAAATTGTGCCTACTTCGCATGCAAATTAATCTTGCATTGAATTGAAGCTTGAATAATAAACAACTTAAAATGTCTTAAGGTGGAGGAGATGGACGAAAATATTGGAACAGGGTCAATTTCGCAAAGGATGGAACGAAAAACATATGGAAGACTGTGCTCGTTTGATCGTAAGTTTAAATCTGACACTGACTCAATGGTTTGTTAAAAAAGAATAAAACAAAGAAAAAATAATAAATGTTGTTCCTTCTTTTTCAGCTTTTACATTGTGTAACCAACTTCAGAGGAGACGATAAAATTCGCAGCTTTGTTGCTGATTTAATTTGTCCAGTGGAGAGAGGAATAACAAGAAACCATTCTGGTGAGGGATCTGCAGGCTTAATAATTTTTACGTTGCATATAATGTTCTGTCTAGTCAGAGCACGGGGATTTGCCAAGCGGTTATTACTTAAATAATTTGTTTAATCATTAATAGGCCTCGCTAATCCTGTTTCTCGGGGTGGAAGAAAAAGTAAGAAGAAAGATAAGGCAATGAAAGAAAACGAGGAGGTGATTGTAGATGACGACTGGACAAAGGAAGAGAAATTTGAGACTGATCTTCATCTTGACCCAAATTACACCAAACATTTGTGCAAAAACGCTAATAAGTAAGTGCTGCTGACAACACTCGATCAAGAAAGAGAAATAGGAACGCGTAGCAAGTAATACCTTTTGTTTTTAATTGTAGAGTATTATTGAGAATCAGGATGCTGTATTACATTAAACAAGAAATCATTGGGATTTTCGCACAAAAAATCGACGAAGATGTTTCTTCTGCGGATCTACCGATTTGCCCACCGGGTCTCATTGTGGACCATGGTCCAGTTGATTGGTGGAATAAGGAGGCTGACGGGTCGCTTCTAATAGGAACGTACAAACATGGATATGAACGTTACAATATCATGAGGCAAGATCCAACTCTCTGCTTTCTAAGCAGATGTGGTCCTCCGGATGGTTCGGCTGTCTTAGCTGAAATTTCTTCTGAAGTGTAAGCTTTCATATTTAAAAAAGCCATGACGGAATTTTTTAAGGTTTTAATCATTTTTGTTATTCTTTAGTAATGAGGAAGAACTTGATAAAGAAGATAAGGACGAGAAAGACGTAGTAGCGGAAGACGAGGATGAAGAAAGTAACATGGAAGTAAAAGAGCCCAGTGTTGATAAACAGGAAGAGGAGAAGCCTCCATCTGCTTCTAACCCTACCCCAAATGAAGAAAATCCGGACGAGACTGTCGCCTCCAGTCTGCCTATTTGGCCTTCTTCTACTGACCTAAATACTCGAATACGAAAACTAATTACTGGCTTCCAAAGGCATTTCAAGAAAGAAGAAATTAAAAGTGCTCAAAAGGCGAAGGTTTGCTTTTGCATTAAAAATTTTAGTTTTACTTGACTTTCATACAAAAATGTTTTTTCATGAATGGACTTTCGTTTTTAGAGAATGGAAAGGAAAGAGAAGATAGAGCAAATAGTACGGGACAGGGAAAGGCAGAAAATGGAAATTTATCAGAAACGATGGTCCAAAAAAGAGGAATCCGACTTTTATAGAACTGTGTCTACTTTTGGTGTTCAGAGGTATATTTTTACCGACTTCTGTGATAATTTTGAACGTTTTGCACATCAATGAGTCACAATAAGTATAAACAATTTATTCAAACTTACAGGATTGAAGCAGGAAAATATGACTGGAACAAATTTAAGGCTATATCTAGACTTGAGAAGAAGTTTGATGAAACACTCACAGAATATTTTAGAGCCTTTTATGCAATGTGTAAACGAATTTGCGGAATAAAATTAACGGAGCAAGAAGGTACGTGTGTTTAAATTTCGTCGTGTTATTTTTAAACAGTTTATTTAAATTAATTATTTTTTTATTTCTATTTGATGCTAATTGGTTTAACCACAACAGAATTCGGTAAGTACGTGGCTGTGCAATACTACTAGCAGTAAAGTATTTAGTTGTTTTGTAATTAAAGTGCATGATTTGTGGTTTTATAGACCTGATTCAAGTACCAGTTGATCCTCTGCCTGAAGACCGAGCAAGACGAACGATGGATAGGATCGACCTGCTTAATAAGATAAGAGAAGAAATCATCGTCGACGATAAACTGGAAGACAGATTGAGGACGTGGTGTTTGCCTTCTTTGGATATGCCGGAATGGTGGATTGCAGGAAAACATGATCGAGATCTTGTGTATGGAGCCGCGAGGTAAACCAGCTTCCTTTCAACTAACCAGCTGAATGTTATTATATTTATGATCGTTTTTTTACTAAGCGGGATTCCATTACGATTATTTTGTGATTTTCTAGGCATGGATTAGGCCGAACGGACTTATTTTATCTAAACGATCCAGAACTTTGTTTCCGGGAAATACTCAGAAGGCATATTGCAGGAGAACCACTGCTCGACATGGCTGAAAAACTTGCCTACAGGAATGGCGAAAAGAAATTCAAAGTTGAACCAGAACCAATTTTGTCTAGAAGACTAAAACCGGATATGGTTGATATTGAAATACAAGACATAAAAGGCGAACGAGAAGAAGCCCAACGGCAAAAAGAAGCCGAAGAGAACAAAAACCCCGATGGAGATGTATCTGAAGAAAATAAACCTGTGTCCGTTTCTGACGACAGTACTGCTCCTGTCAAACCTGAAGTCGATCAATCTGAAAGTACTGAAGCATCTGAAGTTCAAAAACCCATTAAAATAAAACAAGAAGTTACGATGGAACATGAATCTACAGAAATTAATGATAAATCTGCTACAAGTAAGCAGGATACCATCGCAGATAATGAGGATACGGCCAAGTGTAATGAAGAGGGTGTCAAATCCAGTGACGAAATTGCTCAACGAGATGAAGAGGGTATTAATGGCAGTGATAAAACTTCTGAAAAAACTGAAGAAACTAATGAACCCTCGAGAACTGTGGAAGAATGTGATGAAAAAGTAAATATCAATGAGAAGTCAACCGCGTCCGCTGATGAGCCCATTTCTGAAGTCAGGAAGAAAAAAGAGGAAGTTACTATTAAAAAGGAGCCAGTCGAAGAGTTAGATTCAGTCCTCAAAGAGCCTAAAACTCCTGAAGTGGCTATTGAAAAGCCATCTGCTTCATTGCAAGACAATGATAGTAAAGAAAAAGGCAGCGAGAATGAGAAAGACATACACAAAGTAAAATCCACCGAAGCGGACAAAGAACAAGAAAAATCAGATAAAAGCGAACCATTAAAAGAGAAGGATTTACAACCACAGCCGGCTGAAAACATTTCGAATGATTTCAAAGAAAAACAGCAAAAAAGTCCTATCTGCCACGAGAAGATACGGAATTTCGATGAAGAAAGTAAAGGAATCAGTACTGAAATGAATGAAGTTGAAGTTGAAGTCAGAAATGAATTTAGAATCACTATCAAACTTCCAGCAGAAAAACAGGTACAAGTTCAACTAAAGGGATCACCTAAATTCTCCATACCTGAACTACCTTCATGTGCTAATATTTCTACAAACACGCCTACTGCTCAAGAAGAAGAGAAACCTAGTACACCTATTTGTAAAACATCAATGCCAAAATTCGATCCCTTTTTACCATCAGACAGCAACAACATTGAAGCTCTGGGAAATCTTTTAAATCAAATGAATCCCATACGCTGGCCTCGTGACCGAGCTATTCAAATACGCTTAGAACACATTGTACATGCTGTTGAAAAAGATGAATGGCCAGTATCTAGGTTTTTTAGTTCAGCTGCCATGACTGAAACTTTTGACTATACTCCGCAAGGGACTCCAGATGCAGCCACGCCTGTTCGAGATACTCCTACTCCAATTTCTGAATGTTCGGACCTAGCCCCTCCAGAGGATTTAATAATGAATTTACCTCCAGCAAATACTGGACCTCCGCCACCTCCCAATCCTTTACCACCTCCAGCTCCTACCCTTCAGGTGGTAACCTCTACAACTCCAGCTCCGACTCCAACACCTGGTAGGCGTGGAAGAAGAAGAAGGATTGCTATTGATGTTGAGACGGATAGAGCGAAGTTGCAAGCCTTACTTAGTCAAAATGCTCCACATTCGAACCAGTTGCATCATGTGCCTACAGCGTCCCCAAGGCTGAATAGTTCTCTGCGTAGAGAAAGATCTTCAACACCAACACGTAGTCTAAACCTTACAACGCAGGATTTAGAAGGTGAAATTGAACCAAGAATTAAAGTTCCAACTATCACGTCAAAGCATTCCAAATTTCAACCACCACCGCCTGCTCATCAACATCACTCGCTGAGTGGACATATAACTGCTTCCTCATTATTGAGAAGCGCTCAACAGCAACATCAGCAGCAGCAACAACAACAACAACAACAGCGAAATCGATCTCGATCTCCTGCCCATCGGGCGTCCCCAAATTTTTCAACCCAATCTCAGTCTTCATCTCTTGATTTAAGTGTGAAATCAAGTCACAAGGACGTAGCCGCTGCAGCAATGTCTGCTCTGTCATCTTTAAGCAGTGTAACAGTTACTCCTGTTACACTTCCATCACCCTCCCCGAAACATTCTTCTAGGGAAAGGGGAAGAGAAAGGGAGCAAACCACAACCGGAGGCCTCACAATTAGCTCAGCGCCTATGGATCTTTCTGGAGGGTAAATGAAACAAAAGATTTCATGTATTTTCATTCATGGGTTCATTTCTCTAATGCAAACTATTATAATTTATTTATTTGTTTGCAGACTTTCTAAAAGGCATCGCCCTAATTATTCATTTGAGGATAAGACTCGACAGCAAGAAAGTCCTATTAACTTCGGAACCGGAACCAAAAAGATATCAAAGCTTGAGAATATGTTGGACAAGCTGAAAAAGCGGAAGGTAATAAAATTTCTAACTTCAAGTTGTTAAAAACGTTTATAAGCTGAACTCACTATAAATTGACTACTTTTCCTATTTTTAGCTGGGTGAATCTGGTGACTCACTTGAGCCCTTGCCAATAGAGAAAGACAAAAAGAAAAGAAAGCTAGATGAAATTGTTTTTGGATTATCGGCGGCGAAAAACCCTAGCAGTTGTCCCCCACCCATGCAAAGTGGAAGGTCTGGAAATTACAGTCATTCTTCAAGAGATTTGCACATGGTTCCTCCACCTCAGGGATCTTCCGGAAAGAACTCATCACCTCAAATATCCTCCCATTCCGGTGCTCGAAGCGGAACTCCTTCGCCACAAGTATCTGCTCACCAATCGGCCAAAGATGCTCAAATCATGTCGCAGAACTTCTTTAATAATCAATTGCTGAGCGCCTTGTCGATGTTCAATGCTAAAGATTTGAAAGATTTCAATAGATACACCGCAGGAGCCGCCGCTAATCTCAGTGCGGCCAGCAAAAAGGATTCAAATAGAAATGCCGCAGGAAGTAGCTCCATGTCAAAGTCAGCTCAAATGTCCGAAATGCCTAAGTGTGACATAAGTCGGCTAGCTGAAATAGCCGTGCCGAAATTTGACCTATTTTCTCATGACGCGAAAGTAAACAAATGGCTTGCAGAACATGCAAATATGACGCCGGAGAGGCCACCATCTCCTGAAATAGTGGATCGCCGTCGAAGAAAGCCACGCGCTGATCCATTAACATTGGATTGGAACAAGCTAAGTGGAGAGGAAAATGTACCTGTTGTTCATCGTGTAAATGGAAAGAAGGTATATGATAAATAACTGTAAAATAGAACAGTCAGCATTTTCAATTGTAATCAAAATTAAAATAGAGCTAACTTGGTCTTCTACCTTTATTACATAGATTACTGGTCCCAAGGCACCACAATTAAAACACCTTGCGCATTGGTTGCTGGAAAATCAAAATTATGATGTAGATCCCCGATGGGCTGAATTAGTGAAGGAGAGAGGTAATCTTCCTACCGATCTACAAAAGCGCCTTTCAGGAGAGAAAAAGAAAGGACCCGGACGGCCACCAACACTAACAAGTCCTACACCGATACCAACATCATCTAGTAATACTTCTGTTCCAACTTCAAGTGCCAATAATGCCTTTTCTAATCTTGGAGCCTTTTCCAATATTCCAGGTAAGAACTCGAAAACATGATCTTAAACTTGTTACTTGTAAACCTTCCTATAACCATATCGGTGTATGATTTTGTAAACTTATTTTACTAGGACTGTCTGGTATCAACCCTAATCTCTTAGCCAGCCTTCCTCTGGGTGCTCTTGACCCTAAAAATCCTCTTTTCATGCCATTTGGGGGTTTGGGTTCTCTAGGGGGATCACTTGGTAACCTAAACTTGGCTGGACTCAGTTCTTTGAGTGGAATGGCGAACCTTGGACTTCCTAATTCTCTCTTTGGTCTGGGATTTCCTGGAATGGGTTTTGGATCGGATATGTCGGGTATGGGTGGGGGAAATGCATCTTCGGAAAAGCAAGGAGGTAGTAAAGAACAAGGCAACTCTTCGTCGACCTCTCGAAATACTCAGTCATCTGCATCAAAAAAGGAAGAAAAGAACAAAAAAGCTAATGCCGCCGCCGCAGCGGCTGCTTCACAAAATCTGTTGTCGAATTCTTTGCCATTTTTGTTCCCTAATCCAGGCCTAATGTACAACCCATTGGGACTAGGATCTTTCCCCCTAAGTGGAGGAATGTCCGGATCTCCTTTTGGTAATCTGGGCCAGAGATCTATGTTAAACGGACTTAACCCCGACTCGGGGCCTTCAGGCAGTAATAAGAAATCGGGCTCATCAGGAAACAAGACCAACAGCAGTAATAACAACCCATTAGCTTCAGCCTTAAACATCCCTTCGTTGTCGAAAAAGGATCTTAAGGAACTGGCTGCATTAAGTGCTCAAGTCCACAGAAATGAAAAAATGAAGTCTCATCAACAATCAGAAGCGCCTCGTTATCAGCCGCCACTGTTGTCAATGGTGCAACCTGCAAGCACCAACGCGGAAGACTCTGATGATGAAAGTCTGAAAAGTTTAATGGGTAATCATCAGGATGAGTTACCAGATGATGATCCACCCTCTGAAAATGCTGAGAGAATTGTACTGAAAGGTAAGGTTTTACTTGATTTCTTTCTTTCCCAAACAAGTTACATTGGATTCATTTCCGGAATAAAAATTGTTTTACTTGTCTGTCAATAGAGAGTAAAGAGCTAGAGAAAGAAATGGCTCAACAAAAGATGGAAACCCGTAGAGAAAGAAGGATGAAAGACCGTGAAGACAGCAGAGGGGGATTAACTTCTGCTGAACGACAACTTTTGATGGAAAGGAAAAAAGAACGCTTAGCCAAAGAAGAGCCCTACAAAGACTCAACTGGTAGAACAACAAGGAGATCAGCGGCCGCTGCAAGTAGAAGCCGTTTAGAGGACGCTGTTAACAAAATGAGAGAAGCTACAGAATCTCACACCGATCCATACGAAAAGGAGTAATGAAATGAGTATGGAACCATTTAAAAAACTACTGTCACTCTCCTTTTAAACTGAGTCTAAAATTTCCGAAGGATAATTTTTGGAACAGGCTCATTAAAACGCATCGCTTTCTGCATCTGACAAAGAGATATTACATGACATCTCATGAAAACGGTGGAAGTTCATTTGTATAACTAATCTAGCTAGAGTTTAGACTAGACGTATCATTTAAAGTAGATAAAAAGGTGTGAGATAAAAATGTATTATGTAAATATATATACTAAACTAAAGAAGTAGGTTGTTTTTATATTTATCATTAATGTGAATCCAAATAGCTGTTATCTAATTCTAACTTATTTTATATCTATGGTACAACTAAGCATACATAAACAACCCCAACCTTATTATATAGTCTGTAAGTTTTCTGAAAAGCGTACATAAAACAAGATTTTAGATTTAAAATTTTAAACGGACCTACGCTTCAGCAAACTTATTCAAACTTCAGCCATTTTAATTGAAATCGGTACAAATTGTAAGGGGACTACAGCGTACACAAAAGCAGTTTACCATGCTTATAAAATTAAATTCGTCATAACTTCATATCATGCATTATGAATTTATGTCCATGAGATGAGATTCATTTCAAACGTTTATTTCTTCGTATGTAAGCCTTTTAACCGAATGAATCATAGGCGCAACCACGAGCGGGGGGTCGTACAAATAGCATTAAAGGATACGGAGGGGTGCGGCTTAGTGGAGCTGGGCGAGGCCTGCTTAACATGTAAAAGATAGGACCTATTAGGAATTCCAGGGGGTACAACTGTACCCTAGTTGGACTACTTCCAACTGAGTTCCCCCACACAGTTGGATATCACACTATCTGAAATTGCCGGCCTATCCTCCGTATGTAAAGAAAGTCAAAGGGGCCGACAAGTGACCGTTTGGACTTCTTGGGAAGTATATAAATTCTCAACCGTAACGCCGGATAAGTCCCAACGGCCACTGCTGTGAGGCATTCCCCAGTATCTATTAAGGCAGGATAGCCGGATGCTTTCAGATAGTGTGGGATCCAACTGTGTGGGGGAACTCAGTTGTATCTTCAGTCCAACTAACTGTACCCTCGTACCCCCAATGGAATGTATGATCATTGCCCAATCCCCATTACCTGACCTGACCTGACCTATGCATGGTAGTTCGAGTTCTTCAACCAACTAATCCTACACGCAACCAATCAACTACCCTAAATCCTCGCCCATATGCCGCGGCTTATAATACATGCAAGAAAAGATGTTTTGCTTTGCAGCATGCTCAACATAGAAGAGATACCCCTTTAGACATGCGGCATAATAAACAAGGGCGGCATATGGGCGAGGTTTCAGGGTACGTCAACAAAACAAACAAAAACCTCTAAAAAAACCCCTTCATCATATTAAAAAACCCCATATAATTCAAACGGTTGCGGCAGCCAGTCTCACTCCAAACCTGACGAATGGGAGTGGACGAGCCGGTAAAAAGGGCAGTTGGTTCTTCTCTTTCACAAGGACAAAGGAGCCACTTATAACTACAACTACTCTCAACCCGTAAATTAAGCAGCATTTCATACTTTTTCTTACAAAAAAAAAACCCAAAATCTCAAAAAATATCAGAAAATTCAACAAAATCAAAACTAAGATTATTATTTTAATAAAAAAAAACTCGTAAAAATTGTGTGAATTATGAGCAGTCCGGTGGTAAAAAGGCTGGTTTGTGTGCTGCCTTGCCTCAGTCACTCTCTCCGACGTTTGCCGGCCTTTTTATCTTTCCTTCCTCTCGCCCGCACTCGCACTCTTCTAGGTTTTTAGTCCTTTTAGCATCAAAAAAAGGCCACCCAGCTCTTTTTAATTCAACTTATCCATAGTTGGCCTTATCATCCGGCTTATCAAGGTCCAGTCCTACCGCCTAAGGTCAGTTTTATAACCTTGGAATTAAACGGGGAATAATTAAAGGTCTTTCTTTTTTTAGGGGAAATTTTGGAGGCATATAGTTGTGTAATCGCAAGTAGAGTTAGATTTGCTGATTCACTTTATAAAAAGTGTAAAAATCGAAAGGGTTATTACTGGTTTTTGAGGGTTTTTTATTATTCTAGACTTTGTTGTAATTTAGGAAGGCGCCTGCAAGGAAACAGAAGGAAAGTTGGACAAGGAGGAAAGCCATTTTTAAAATGGATAATCAACTTCAACAGCAACAAGCCTCACTTATTGGGATTTTGGAGAAGACGGTTTCTTCAGGTATTTTGTTTTAAAAGTTGGTATATTTGTGGGTTTGCTGGTCGTATTTTTTGTACTGTCGAGGCGATTTTAATTAATCTCTTGGCATTTATTATTTCAGATCAAAATGAACTCGTCACTGCACAGCAGTACTTGGAACATGCCGTTTCATCCAATTTTGTAGGTGGCCAAACAAACACATGATGATTATGTGTTGGATTCAAGCAGAAAGAGTAAAATATTTTGATGTTTTTTTTGCAGTCGGAATATCTGCAAACTTTATCCACAGTATTGGTGCATGTTGGAAATAGCGCTGTGGCTCGGATGGCTGCAGGTCTTCAACTTAAAAATCTCCTCACGTCTAAAGATGATGCTGTGAAAAGTCAATATCAGAACCGCTGGTTGATGTTACCTGAAGATATACGGAATTTTGTGAAAAAGAATGTGAGTTTTAGTTCGGTTTTTATGATTCCAAGAAATGGGTATTTTTAACTTGGACTAATTCGTTTTTATTATGTTTCTTTGGACTAGGTTTTAGAAACTTTAGGTACGGAAACAACTCGACCCAGTTCAGGGGCGCAATGTGTTGCATACATTGCAGTAACAGAGTTGGCTGCCAACCAATGGCCGAATGTCATTGGGCAGTTAGTCAACAACGTTACAGGCGTTGGATCAACAGAGTTATTAAAAGAGGCTTCATTAGAAGCGATCGGTTACATTTGTGCGGATATTGTGAGTTTAAAATAAATAAGAGTCAGTGTTTAAATGATTAAAGATGTACATGTAAAACTTAATTATACAGATTCCAGAAGTTCTGGTTACTCAAAGCAATCAAATTCTCACAGCCATCGTTCATGGGATGAAAAAGGATGAACCATCTAATCGAGTTCGACTAGCTGCTACAACTGCCCTTCTGAACTCACTTGAGTTTACGAAAAGCAATTTTGAACACGAAGTTAGTAACTTCATTCATATTTTATATATTTCGTTATAAGCAGTGTTTGTAATGTTTACTAACTATTGGGTATATGTTTATGCAGACGGAGAGACATTATATAATGCAAGTGGTTTGTGAAGCGACCCAGTGTACGGACACTCAAGTTAAAGTTGCTGCACTGCAGTGTTTAGTAAAGATAATGTCATTGTACTACCAATTTATGGAATTCTATATGAATAATGGAGTATTTGCCATAACATTCGAAGCCATGCAGTCGGATATCGATGATGTTGCACTTCAGGGCATTGAATTTTGGTCTAATGTTTGTGACGAAGAAGTAGATTTAGCTATAGAACTCAGTGAAGCTAAAGATTATGGTCGCCCTCCTCATCGTACCTCTCGGTTCTATGCAAAAGGCGGCTTACAGTATTTGGTTCCTTGTCTCTTACAAGCTCTTGCTAAACAGGTATGTTTTTATGATCGTTGACTGATCAGACAGTTGTTTAAAAGAAAAAAATAAGGAACAAGAAGTAACTTCTTGTTTCTATAAAGGAAATCGTCGACGATGATGACGATTGGAATCCATGCAAAGCGGCTGGAGTGTGTCTTATGCTGTTCGCCAATTGTTGTGAAAGCGATATAATCCCCCATGTGATTCCTTTCGTTCAAAACAATATCAAACATGAAAATTGGAGGTACCGTGATGCAGCAGTTATGGCTTTTGGCTGTATTATGGAGGGGCCAGATCCAAGCGCAATGAAACCTTTAGCTGAAAACGCCCTACCGACATTGATTCATCTCATGACCGATGAAAATGTTGTAGTTCGAGATACAACAGCATGGGCTCTTGGACGTATTTGTGAAATTGTATCAGACGCTGCCCTTACGCCATCCCATCTTCCACCGTTATTAGAAGCTCTTGTTATAGCCTTGCAAGCTGAGCCTAGAGTAGCAGCTAACGCGTGCTGGGCCTTGAGCAGTTTGGCAGAGTCTGCTTATGAAACTGCTTCGGATAATCGTGGCGAGACGGTGGAGCCGGATACTTATGTCTTGTCGGGATTTTTCAGACCCATTGTAGAGAAGCTGCTTGCCACAACTGATAGAGCTGATGGGGGCCAAGCTAATCTTCGTCCAGCTGCATATGAAGCTTTGATGGAAATGATAAAAAATTCTCCCCGTGATTGCTATGAAACAGTTCAGCATACAACTTTAGTAATTTTAGAGAGGCTTCGAGCGGTGCTAATGATGGAAGGTCATTCTAATGCGGGAGATCGTACTCAGTATAATGAGCTACAAAGTTCCTTGTGTGCCACTTTACAGAGTGTGCTTAGAAAGGGTAAGAATAAGAAATGGCTAGGCTTATATATGTAAGAAAGAAGCCATAACTCATTCAATTATTGTAGTATCCTCCAATGATGCTCCTAAAATTTCCGATGCGGTGATGGAAGCTTTACTACAAATGTTGAGTGGTCCTGGTGGTCGCTCGGGAGGAGTTCAAGAAGACGCATTGATGGCGATTTCTACTCTAACTGAAGTCATGGGCGAAGGCTTTGTTAAGTACATGGATTCTTTCCGACCGTTCCTAATTGCAGGACTTCAAAACGTCAGTGAAGCGGCAGTAAGTTTCAAATAGTTAGCTCGTTTATAAATATTTTATGTGGTTGATTATTATGGTTACTGGATCGATGTCGTTTAAAACGAATGCGTTTTTGTAAAGGTTTGCGCTGCTGCTATTGGAGTCAGTGGTGATGTCTGCCGTGCTTTGGGACATAAAGCTGCTCCATATTGTGACGATATTATGAGTCTTCTCTTGCAAAATCTTGGAGTGAGTACAGCATTTCTTTCATAAAGCAATGTTTACTTTTTCGTAGGTTTAATTTTGCGTTTTCTTTAGAATGCAAATGTCAGCAGTGCCGTGAAACCGCAGATATTATCTGTTTTGGGTGATGTTGCATTGGCTATTGGAAACGAATTTATGAAATATTTAGATGTGGTTTTACAAACCCTAGCGCAAGCCTCACAAGCACAAGTTGATAGGGTAAGAACTTAAGAATGTTCTTGAAAGCCTTAAAAACAAACTATGTTTCATCTGATAACTTCTGTATATTACAGACTGACTATGATATGATGGAATATCTTTGTGAGCTACGGGAAGGAGTTTTAGAAGCGTACACAGGAATTGTTCAGGGTCTTCGTGGCGATGCAGCCAGCTCTGGCGTTCCTGGAGGCGCCGTGACTGTTGATTTAGGATTAATTGAGCCTCACTTACCTCACGTAATACAATTTCTATGTGAAATTGCACGGGATTCAGAAAAGTCTGATGGGAACATTGCTGCTGTAGCTGGTTTGATCGGGTAAGTTGCAGTCATTGCCAATTGCCATGTTAATCATGTAGCATTGATGTGTACTGTGTACATGATAGTCGTATCGAATTATGGTGTACATTTTTATTTTGCGCCTTTAGTGATCTACTAGTAAGCTACGGAGCTAAAATATTGCCCATGGTGGATAATGACCTTATCAATGAGCTGCTTACTCAGGGTAGACGTTCTAAAACCAACAAGACAAAAATGCTATCTACGTGGGCTACGAAAGAATTGCGAAAACTGAAGAACCAGACGTCTGCAGCCGCAAGTTGGTAAGATTCACTCCGGCTTGAAAATGTCTACATATCAAAATAGCGTAGGTGTTCGACTTCGACTGAGAAAATGTTAGAGAAATGCTCAGAATGACTGAATTGTTCGGGATGTACTTTTTTAACCGAGAGATGTATTATTGTGATATTTGGACGCTTTAATCAATGGAAAACGAAATGTTTGGCGCTTACAAGTGAATGAAGAAATAGTTCTAGTCTTTTATTGGCTCCGATTAAAGAGATTGACTGATGTAGTGATCGGTTGTGTGATATTAGTATTTATGTGATGGTGGTGGTTGTAGTGATGAGTAATTGTTGTGATAATCTGTCTGTTGCTGAGTATCATAAATCCGAATGTTCTTTTTATACTTTTATGAAGGTACAGACTTGGTAAATCAATAGCGCATTAAAGAATGACAACTATAATTTTAATATACATTTTTCTTGCATGAAGTGTTGAGATTGAATGAGAGACTGAATGAGACTTGACTGATTGTTTGGGTATGTGATGACTTCCTTGCAGATGAGATGCAATTTTTGAAAGAAGAAGCTTTGATGAGGATGATGTGACAGTTGGAGCGCTGGTTGAGTGGAATTCAGAATGATTGATGTGTGTCTCTGATCTATCTCTGTCTACAGTCGTCTACATCTACATCCACTACTAGTTGTCTAATGCCACTATAAATATTTAATTAACTATACAATGATTACGTAGGTACCAGCTAGTTAGGTACTCTAATGTCTACTTTTAAGTAAGTACGCGTCCAGTTTTTGTATGAATGATATTTTTGAATCGAATGATAATTGTACGAAATGATTGTTTGCGCTCCGACCTAAGTCCTAATAAAACTACATTCTTCTCTGTATTATTGACACTCTTGAGTCTCTTTTATGTTTGTTTTCTGTACCTGCACAAACTCCACTTTACCTCTGGTTTCATCCATACGATCTGTAATTCAATTAAAGTTATATGCTCCGCCGCGCGACTCAAAGGCCAAATAACTTCTTTAGACTGCTCTTTTGCACTCAACCAACTCATTTTTTTACTTTAGATGTTTTGGCTTTAACCCACTGCATATTGCAATGGATTCTACCTTGTTATTGTACTTTTCCTTCCAAATCACAGATGAACGATACAAATGTGAAAAATGAAAAAGCATAGCGTGCGAGAATCTTATGGAGATGGAACTTATCGAGTGTGTTTGTACATGTAATCATCATTAGCATTGTTGAAGCCAGCAAGCAATTGGATTTCTGACGGCAACGCAGTACTGAGCGCTTTGCTTTTTAATAACTGATGAAGCATACGCTTCTTCAAAATGAGCTGCTGAGGCAAACGTTCCTTAGTTGAAAGTATGGACGGAAACATTTGGAAGAGTGCTCAAGAATATTATGTCAAAGATGCAAGAATGCGAATGGGTTGGGTTATTTGGTGTGGAAGGAAGTGGAAGGTTCTGGAATAGTTGATTCTGTGTGATTTTTTTATGCGAGTACTGAAAACATTCAAGAAGTGGATGAATCTCATACCTCGGAATGGATATGCAATTTGATTAAACTGTTTTTGCAGTATAATGTTGGAGCATATGCTGTGCTGTAGGTATGAATGAGTTAGTAATCTTGCAAGGTCTGTCTCTCCTCCCTATTAATGATACAAAGCTAAACATCCGCATACCTGGATCAATGAAACTTTTTCTAACCAGCCATCTCTTCTTCAGGCTTCATAGGGCTTGACTCGTTGGCTGTAATATAATTTACAATTTGTTGGATCCGTTCATTTTTCTGGAAACTAATTGCATGAAATGTTGAAGATTGCAGAATAGTTGCTGGATATTTGTCGAGGTTTCAAATGAATACCTTATGCTTGTTTGAAACCGAGGCCGGGTAAGAGATGAGACCTTAGTCAGTCAGAGGGTTAAATCATAGTTATTGTAAAGCTTATTGATAAAGCATGGAAAGAATTCGTAAAAACGCATATTTTTCACATATTCCTTCCTCATTCGTTCATCCATCTCGGTTAATTAATCAAAATCAGACCATTACAGGAGTACCTTGCCTTAGTTAGCCCTTACGCAAATGTACCCATAGCATATGCATACAAACAATACGAAAAAGCATGCATGCAGTACTTAGCATTATTAGATTTGCTCAACTTCTGCTATGCCGTATTTTTAATGCACGTCTTGAAGTTTCGAAGCTTTGCCTTCGCCTGAGGGAGAGTTTCCTTTGGCCACTGCTCCTTTTCTATATCCTATTCCTATTCTTATCTTACACTGCAACATCTAAAGACATTAAATTGCAGCCAGGCCAAGCTACTAACTGATCTACCTACGAAGAGATCATATAACTCTGTAGTAGTGTAAGCATAATTCAAACAGGTAGTAAAAACGGGGTATAGAAATGAAATTCTTCATTCTTAAAGCCATTATACGATGCATACTTTCCTTACTAGTTTCAGGCATAGCTTTTATAAGCAAGAAGATAGATAGGGAAGCATGTGGATGCGATTTCTCATCAGTGAGTTTTATTTTATTATTGCTGCCTTGCATTGTTGTTATTCTGAGACCCTAAGATATGAATGATCACTATAGAACAGACCTCTAAGGCTATGAAATGACAGCAGTAGTAGTACACTTACTTCTAGGGGGACTGAACTGCTCACTATTCAATTTGTGGTGGTACTGCAGCAATACTGCTCACTCTTTGAAGTCTTCGCCTTCACAGAACACTAGACTGAATTAGTCAGTCACTTTTACTTCAAAAAGTCTACTTATGCACGTCCGTTAAGTTGTATTATACTGAAGAAAAGGGAGTTTGCTGGCATTTCATACGGGTATAAAAATTAAAGGCCTTAATTTCATTTTGGCCAAAAACTAACCCCCTGCGGAAACTGAAATTGGAAGCCGAACGGCTTTACGTAGGTTATTTTGTGACATGAAGAGTACAAAAGCCTTAGTGTAAGCGTTCTTGAGATAAAATTGGCATAGTTTGAATAATTCTGAATAGGATGGAAATGGAGATGATCGGAAGATATCCTTATCTTTAAGTTTTGTGGTTTGTGAGTGACAGTGATATTTATTTAGTTTGCATATGGGAGTTATCCGTTTTAGGGAATAGTCATAGGGTTTCCCGTGCTTTGCAAACGCCCTTCTAAGTAATGGAAATAGCATCAAGGCAACGTTAGCCATAGTTCGAAACATTGCCCGGATTCCGGAAGTTCCAGCACTTGTGGTAATTTATGTTTGTAAAGTAGTTGGTTTTTCGAAAGCACAGTTAGCAGTTCCGGGGAAAGTCGGGCAGTAGGGAATAAAAAGGGAAATTCCTGTGGAACAAGGAAGGAATTTTCGTCAACATGAATGTAATCTAAGTCAGTGTTGAAATCTGTTTTTTTTATTCTACATTTATTTAGAAACTGGTTTCTGCAGCAGTAAGCAGCATCAGTTCAGCTTCAGCAGCATCACTTAGTGTGTTACCAGTTGCCTATTTCAATTTCATATCAACATCTTCAGGCTAGCCTGCTTGTTTTGTTGCTTCTAATGTGTGGTGAGATTGTGATTGTGAGATTCGTGGTTTTGGGTTAAAACGAACGTTCCTCCATTTCTATCATCTTCAATTTACATCCTCATGTAACTTTAACTTGCAGGGACAAAGTAACATCTTTTTGGAGAGAACAACGGACTTTTATACAGGTAAATCATACGAGTCTAAATATAGTTCCAGTGATTGATTACCAAACGCGAATGATTAGTTATTGATACATGAATGATATATAGTAGAATTTAACAGTAAATTCACCATTATGAAGTTTAGCCGCTTTCCTTAGCATATCTTTAATTAAGAGCTGTTTACGTTTTAGTATTCCGCAAATTTCTGTAAATTGTACACTAAAGCTCTGTTAAATACATCTCGCTTTGTATTTTAGCGAAAATAAGGATACATTTTTTGGAAATTGCTTAAAGTAAGGTTATCGCATCGCAGCAAACAGATTTAACTAAACACACTATTACTATTATATTGGCTTGTTTGACCTTTTACGCATAATCCTTGGTCAAACCTACTCTTTTGTGTAGTGATAAACAAGGGTTTAAGTCCTTTAAGATAAACCATTAAAATAAACTCGGCCTGCACGCAATATAAACTAAATGCTCATGGGTTAGATTTGGTTAGCATTTTTGGCATTGGTATTAATTGAATCGACCCCTCAAGGAAGTTATTGTCTATTTATATTGCTTTAATTTTCATAGGATTGGGTAGACCTAGGTTGAGTCATCTTCGATTATTAAAATATTTGACAAAATATCATAGTTCAAGTTATAATCGCACTTTTTCAAAAACGTAAGGATATAACAGAGATCTTCCCAGCTTTCTTAGTTTCTATGCATTCTTAAAACCTTCCATATAAGCTTAGCTTAACCCTTTCTTAATTTAAGACGATCGGCAATCTGAAGCCGGATTTACGAACTTGTTTTCAGCCAGTGCCTTTTCTTTCATAAAAGTAATAGAATGCAGTGCACAAGGTCAGGTAGAAAGGGAAATTAGATTATATTTAGAATTTAGGTCGTTCCAGAAAATACTCCAACTTTATCCAGGTTACATTATACAGGTAGAAGGGATAGAATCATCTTACTTTAACCTGAATGTTCAAAGTAAGTCACGCATTTCTTAAGAAAATTAATATTATTGTGAGAAAGCCTTTACTAAAAGTAGTGCAAAAGATTCTTTAACAATGCATTTAATATTTTCCCTTTAACTCTTTCATTTGTAGCAATCCTTTCCGTGAGAAAATGTCTTCACTTAGATTTCAATATCATTATCACTGTCACAATAAGTCTAGAATTATTTACTCTCGATAATGATGCCACGGAATAGGTTTAGGTTAGTCGTTCTACATTCCACAACATGCAGCAAGCTAACAAAACCTTAAGATCCTCAATAGAACCTATGAATAGTTAGAGGATGCGGATTAATTGCATATTGCTCACACTTTGTACAATAATTAATTGAATACACAATCGTCTTTGTCAATACTACTTCGGCATGGTCTGAGAAAAAAGTTCAAATGTTCTCTACAAAAGCTCCAATAATTAAACATTTTTATTTTTATTAATGAGAGGATTACAACAAACTTGAAAAATCATCCGTCCTACTAATTCCATTTTTACGTTAAACCTGCCTAACCTTAACCGAGGACAGGACATTATGATAGTGGCAATTTTTTAACTTACAAATGCTTAAAACCAAAGAAAATGGCATGAGGACATCGTTATTATATTAATCTGCTGCTAAAGGGTTAAGAGAAATTAGCCCAATTGTTCATAATTTCGAGAGTAAACCGATTAGTTGTAATAAAAAAGCATGCGGCATCCTCTTATAAGAAAGTACAACTATTTTTCATAACCATATAAGCTTGCTTCATTTTAATTGAATAAATAGTATAATGGGATTAGAATGAATAACATGTGGGAACAGTTATCAGTACCTTTTTTCCACTAAAATTATATGGCTCATCACCTCAACCATTATTTTTTAAAACACATTAATAACCATTGTAATCCAGCATTTCCCTCCTTCTTACAAAAAATCATTGCTTGCAAACAATTAATTAACAATGGTTGTAGTAATCATCATTGCTCTGGTCTTGTCATTCACTTACCGTGACTACGTCCGTTAGTTTAGAGTGAATTTCAATAAGAATAATTTAAACCTTTACGTATGGATGAAGCAGGGAAACTTTTAGGTAGCTTGTCAATTTTTTCCCTTTATTAGTTAACAAATTAACATCATTCATGGTATAAATCCATGTTATTTATTAAATTTCTTTACCCCCTCCATCATAATTACTACAAATAAAAGGCATTCTATCCTGAATGCATGAGCTATTTCAAAAGTGTATAAGAGCATTTATACCGTCTTGCATGGCCCTTCCTCCCTTTGTTTCATTGAATATTAAAATTGAGCATCCAATCCAACGTCTTACGATCATACCTTTCGGAATGCAAAGTTATCCCATATTGTGTCGTTTAAACCCAAGAACCCTTTCCCTTTCTTGAAGCAGTTTGTCTGTGTTGCTGGCAGGCAGGTAAGCTACAAGGCATCGTATAATAATCATACAGGATAAAGGCTTGTTTCAGTGTGTTACTTTCGGCAGACATACGATAGGGTAAACAAATATATTAGAAACGATGTTCGATGTTCACTCTGTCCATCCTTTTAAAAATCGTTATAACACTCAAAGCCCCCTTAGTTCAGTCGTTCAATCGACTGACAATTAAGCAACTTTTACTCTCTCAACTTGACTCAATTTCTAATAAAAATACTATTATGGTCAGTCAGATTATAATAATGCATGAAGTCGTATAAAATATGTATAGTTAGTAACAAATAGAGTTGAAGAGCCAGTTTACTTGCCTTCACCTTACTATCTGTAATCCATATAAGCTACCCTTTACCTCTTTACTTTACAGTTACAGAATGTGTGATTGAGATTAGTGATTACTTTTACTATTGCTTACGTGTTTTATTATTGTCTCGCTACATTAGTTAATCATATTATTCATGAAGTGTATAGTTTTATTTTGCATGCAAACCTCTCTCCGCTGGATTGCGGAATATGCTGGGGGTTTTGCAATAACTTTGCTTCAGTTAGTGATCTTAGGACGAGGTGGAATGAAAGTAGTGCATTATTAGTAATTCTGCACCATGCATGAAATAAGAATAGGGGAACGATAGTGATATTATCTTGATTTAGATCGGTGGATGAATAATAGATTATGGCATCTTTAATGCTTAATAAACCTCATCAATCCATCAAAGTAAAAGAAGTAGCAGTTTGTAGTTGTCGGAATACTACAGGCCGATGTAACGTTGTGCAATATAATGGGGATGACTTGACTATGTAACATTTAATTAAAATGATCTCGGTTTGGGATTTTTCTGTTTCCATATCCCACTTCAAACTGTTCAAACGTATTACGCAGCTTGTATTTTACGTTTATTAGAGCTTTTTAACGGTGTGAAATCTAAAGTTTTAAAAATACATTGACTAAGGTTTAACGTTTAGGCTTTTTGGACACGTAACGATATTATAACTAGGTATGTTACGTTGGTAAAGCTTGTAAGTTAAGGGCGTGCTTTGATGCGGAAAGAGGCCTTGTCAGAGTCAGAACTAGAACCATGCCCTATTTTTAGATTGAAGATGAACCATTCACCTTTATGTAGTTCAAAAGTTTAATCTTTCTTTCACGAAACCACCATTTCATTGGCCAAAGTCAAGATTAAGATGTTAAAAAAAGGATTGAATTTTTTTAATCGCTACTATAAGTTATTATTTTGTATTTAAAACCTAAGTAGACTTCTCTTTAGCACAGGTTTATTCGTAGTTGTTGTAGAAGACGCCACGGATGCTACGAAAGGTGTAATTTTATGATGCGTCGTGGCAATTAAAATCTAATTTATATTACTTTTCAAAGCGATCAAGAACATTTGATAAATCTACCTTAAATTCATTTCTCTTGATCTCTTGATAAATAACTGATTGGTCTAAGATTAGTCTTGTTCAGTCGAAATATTAAAACCTTTACTTTTTAATCTCTGCCTATTACCCAGTCTACGATTTGAAAAAAAACAGAAAATAAAGTACACAAGACCAGGCCCATCTATCTACGATAATCATAAAATAAACAATGCAGCTTTTAAAGAAGTAATTTAGCAAGAAGGTCAAATGCAACAGAAAATAAGTGTATTGGTGCCCATATTTTTTGCATCTCATTCAGTCTCTCAATTCAACTATCCAATCCAATTTGCTTACAAATCAGAATCAAACGAGACCTCAACTGTATCGTTTTTTTCATCAGCAATCGACCATCTATTCCTTATCCTATTACACAGCCCACTCAACAGAGGCAAACCCATTAGCCTAGTATACCATTATTATTCTTAAGAAGGTTGATGTTGATAGGTGATACTTGGATATAAAAATTTCCATTTATAAAGTTCCTATAGCTGGATCAGAATAGATCGTACTGGTAAAGTGCAAATTGCAATAGTTATAAAGTAATGCATATAAATAATGCTGAAGTTGAAAGCTATGCATTGTCTTGTACTCGCGACAATCTGTACTTATTCTCAATCTCCTTGGGGTTGCAGACTCGACCGAAAGAATTCTTCTCATCTGAAGGATTTTTTTGGTCCATTCAAATGAAATTGAATTTGATTGTGAGTTTAAAGCTTGAAAGATAATAATGACTTTCAATATTCACGACGACTAATTGTTAACATGTTACGTTACTCACTCGGCCCATGAGATATCCTATGCTTTCATCAAGTTTGTATTGTGGTACTGGTACAGGTACCACAGACTACAGAGGCTGAAACTAAAGTTAACTTTACACAAGCTTTTTGTGTCTTCTAATGACACCAAGATAGTTAAGCTAGGCGTGGTTCCTTACCACTTGTTACAACTATAACAATAACTGCTACTTCGCTGTGGCTTTTACTTTCTTCCGATGCCGTACGATAGTAGAGCAGTTGATAAAGTTACAATGCTTCACAAAAGCTAAACTCAATTTGCAAATTCGCAATATACTAAATAGGCATATCGTAGTCAGTTAATAGACAAATTTTAAGCTAAACTCCTTACAGCCGTGGCGGTGGCAGTGTGTTTATGCTGTTCTATGCATCTAAATCTCGCTACGGCTAAATTTTAATTCGTAAACTTTAAGGTGGAGTTACTTCCACAACCACAATAGTTATCAAGTTAACCTGTCTAGCCTATGTAAAATAGTTCTTGTATAGCTCAATGAATTCATGCTGATGGTAGTACAGTGCCTTTAAGGACTTTTTTCTAATTTTTTTATACAGCTTTGAATAACGTTTGCGTTAATGGTATGTTACTTTATGTAGATCTGATCTTGTCTAGTTCAGTTCAAGACAGAAGCTATGAATTTTTACCTTTTATGCCTATGGTAAAAATATCCGCTCAAAACTCGATCACCGCTTACAAGTATTACTTGCCTTAAATGATATATTCTTGTCTGCAGAGCTCAAGGGATTTTAGATATAATCTTTCTGTCCATTGTTTATTTATTCCATACATGAAAAAGTACAACGGCTAGAACCAGAGCACCTTGAAATTCTCGACAGTCCTTCTTTCCGCAATCTTCATATCCTTGATCGAGATCCTAGAATTATCCAGTCACCAAAGCATGCACCTTGACCCTATAGATTTTTCTGCAGTATTGTTGGAGAGAAATGCGTACGACTTGTGGACTTTTGCTACATTTTAAGATTATTGTAAACGGTAATGTAGAAGTATGTAAGTTGACTCAGGTATAGAAGTAATTCTTAGATTATTGGTAATTGCGCAAATTAAAGCTACATTGTCAATGTTCCTAGAAAAAGCCACGCCACGCCCTTTGTAAGGAAACACGAAGCTTTAGCTTACCGAAGGCACTTGACTCGCAGATAACAGCTATAACGCTTAACTTTTAGCAAAACGATCAAGTTTTTTACCCTAAGTTCTACGCTTCTAACATTCATATATTCCAGCTATCCAGAAGCTGTTGTACGAGCATGTTTAAGTAATGCAAATTTTACAAGTATTGATGACTACACGTTTGATGTTTATTCAACAGGTTGACGACGGAAGAAAAAACCAAATTTCTAAAAAGATGAGACCTTAATCAACCCTTTAGTTTGAAATCAACTAATATTTCCATGTAAGTGCATGTATTTTTATCTTTCATATTGCAATAATAACAATATTGTAATGCTAATTAAGTATTTCACATTATTCATGAATTACTTGCATATTCATATTATACACACGCGCTAAGCCGAGAGCAAATACTATTTTCCTTATCTGTCTCTCCCCTTGATTAATTATTGTGAAACTTTTATTATATTTATGGTAAAAATATTCACCAAACCCTATAGAAGTAGATATTCCAATTTTAGCATAAAACTATTTCTATAAATAAATAAATACCGTTTCATATTCATATTACATTCAAATTGTCAACGGGAAGTTGATGAAACTCCTGCTCAAGTTGCAGTAATAATCCCACAATAATAAAAATTAATGTGTGTGTATTTTTCAACTTTTTACAACAGAAAGCGGTTTTTATTAATGCTGACTTGAGTTCTAGCTGAATGGTAAACGTTATTGTATTTCATGCGTTATACATAAGAAGTATTACTGTCCCACTACTACTGATGGTAAATTGCTTCAGGTTGACAGGTTTAGGACGTCTTGAACAAACAAACGACAGGATATTAGAATAAAAAATAGTTGCAAAAAAAAGAAAGGGAAGTTTCTTGTCGATTTCATGTTCTTTTGTAGCGGCTAACAAAAACTAAACCAGCGATATAATCCTACCTTTCTAGCTACTGAATTCTCTAACTAAGCCTCTCTTGCATGCGTAGTGCTTATATTGCATATTGCGTACCCTTTTATTACTTCAGTGTACAATTTGCTGTTAATTTAGCAGTAGCATGTGTCTAGCGTAGAGGAATAATGAGAATTACAAAAAATGTAGAAATCGGACTGTAGAAAAAACGCATCAGTTGAAAATGGGTTTGCGGTCTTTGTTGTATTCATATGCATTCAATGCTAACTAATCTCTAATTAGTACGTCAGTCACCCAACTCCTACAGACTGCGAACCTCAACCGATATAATCTCATAATCCCTGAAATACCCTTTTATTCTTTGAACATTTAAAACTTAATAATCTTCGTAGACCTCCAAACTATAGGTATCAGTAAAGAAAAAGGGGTTGCTGCTCTGAACTGAAGTTATTTTTTAAAAAACAATGCTAATATATTTTATTATAGAAGTAGTAAGTTGTAGGTAGCAGCAATGCAGTAGTAATCTGTGGTAAACTGGGCCATGCGAATCGTACGAGTGGAACCCTTTTGTCCCACTTTCTTCACCACTTCCACAACTAACCAAAATAACACAATATCATCCCCCATCATCCCTTATGCACTTTTATTTTTACATTAAAATTCTACATGCTAGAGACTTGCATACTTCTCTGTCCGATATTAAGTTGCTATTCTTAGGTACTCTTTTCGTCTCATTCTTATTTCTCGTTTTTACGAAGCATATGCAACCGTATGACATGGTCGCTTTATTTGCGATGAAACGGCTGCTGCTGCTGAAATCATATACTTGTAATTTTAATCTTACTGTCTTACCCCCTCCAGTTTATGTCACTTAATTGGAACTGCTCAATAATTAAAATCATAACGATAGTAATATGATACAATACAATAAGATAAGCATAAAGATGCTTGATTACTTCTAAACCATTAGAATTCGACTTATTTGATTAGGTAGGATCAGAATAACGCAGCTATGCAATGCTATATAGCGAAGTCTAAAAACTATTACTACCTTATTCTCTCGACAATAGGCCGCGGATTATGCATAAAAAAATGATTTTTTGAAGCATATTTAACATGGGAGGGATACCCCTTTTAACATGTGAAGGATAGCATGCGGCTTAATTAACGCAGGCGGCCTATTGTCGGGGAAATACGGTACTTTTGGTTAAGATCTGTCTTGACGAATTGGTAATGCTAACATGGCTAAAGTAAGGAATCGGACCCCTGCTTCGCACTATTTCAGAGTTGGATTTTGTTAAACCTCAATCATGTTCATGCACCAATTTCTTCTGTTCTTTTTACCTCTTGTTCAATTAGACTCGGTCTTTAAAAAGTTATTCTATTTTTATTACTGGTTTATAGTTTATAGGGATATGTTAAATTGCAGTGTTATACTATTTAAAAGATCCTTTTGAGATGATAATTCTTATGGTGGTACATATTTAGAGATGCGTAGTGTAGGTAGCTACAAGGTGTCACTCAAGGGATTCAAATGGGGGTGAATTCTTAGCAGACCAACGTCGACCAACCCTGACATTTTAAAATATTTTTTTAATTCCGTGTGTGCATAGTA